>CASHTH010003520.1:0-35580 GCA_030341885.1 Geodia barretti
ATTTTTCGTTTCCAGCTCTTCCCCCCTGATATTTTAGTTATAGGCATGGCTGAACTACACAGACGCAGTAGTAAACACTACTAGTATATACGTAGGCAGTAAAAAACCCACTTTTGTTTGTTGTGGAGGCAACATAATGATTATGTTGAGGATGCAAAGCTGTTTATTGATTCTTATTAACAGCATGTCGGTGAATGAAGAAAAAGTCTTGTCGTCAGGTGTGACCCAGTGGTGTGCATGAACCAGTCCTGCTACAAATCGAACCTCACCCTTATTTTAATGGCAACCAAAAGGAGACCAAAAAAGGTAGAATCATTTTTTTGGGGAGTAAAGTGAGCCTACCTATAACTGAATTGATGAAGTAAAGTACGAGTGGCTCCGACCACCAATTGTGGTAAGAGGGGCGAAAAAGGAGATTCGCTTGCGGCTTTTGCAGAGTAGAGCGAGCCGCAAGCAACCGGTCGCGGTGACCAGCTGAAGTAGGGGGGGGGGGGGGGGGAGGATATTCGGGGAAAGGGGGTGTGTGGGAATTGGGGCGGAGGAGGGGGGGGGGGGGGGGGGGGCCGGGGGAGGGAATGAATGAAGGGGTGAGGGGCGGGGGGGGGGTGAATAAATGGGGAATTGGGGAGGGTGGAATATGGGGGTGGGGGGGGGGGGGCTTCTGGAAATGAATTGGGAATGAAGCGGGAATTAATTGGGAATGGGGGGGGGAATTAGGAGAATGGGGGGGGAATTTGGAAAGTAGCGGGGGGGGGAATAGGGGTAATGGGGAATAAAAATGGGAAATTGGGGGGGGAAGGGGGGGAATGAGGGGGGTGGGGGGGGGGGGAATATTTGAATAGGGGAGGGGGGGAATTGGGAATGGGGGGGGGAGAGGGGGGGAATTCCCCCACCCCCCCCCTCCAATATGCGGGAATGGTTTTAATAATTTAATGAAAGGGCGGAAGGGAAAGGGAATTGAAGATGGGGGGGGGGGGGGGGGGGGGGGGGAATTTGGGGGGTGCTTTCTTCTCTGTGGGCCTTGTGTGCGGGTGGAATTGAAAAGGAACGAATATGGGGGGGGGGGGGGGAAGGGGGGATTAAAGTGGGGAATAGCGGAGAGGGGGCAAGGATGGGGGAATGGGAGGTGGGGGTGGGGGAAGGAATTTGAATGGAATTATTGGGGTGGGGGGGGAGGCTGCCTTTCTGCCCCCCTCCCCCCCCCCCCAGAATGGTCGGGGGCGGGGCAAGGGGGTGACACAATGAAGCTTTTTTTGTTTGGGGCCGGGGGGGATGGGGGGGGAGTGGGGGGCGGGAACGCGGATAGGGGAAGGAGGGGGGGGGCGGGAGAGTAGGGGTTTTATTTCATTGTGGAATGGGAATGGGGAATTGGGCCCCTAATGGGGAAATTATGCGGGGGATTTGGCAAGAGGGGGGGGGGGGGGGGGGGGGCTGGTAATGGGTCCTTCTGGGGGAAATTGGGGGTGATAGGGGAAGGTGGGGGGGGGGAATGGAGGTCCCGCGGGTGGGGGTAGTAGCGGGGGGGAATTATAATAGGGAGGGGTTGGGGCAGGACGGGGGGGGGGGGAGGGGGGGGGGGGGAATTTGGGGGGGGGGGGGGGGGGGGGGGGAAGGGGGGGGGAATTTAATGGGGGGGGGGAAAAGGGGGAAGGGGGGGGGGGTAATTATAAGGGAAATTATAATGAGGGGAATGGGGAATAGGATGGGGGGGAAATGGGTGAAGGAATGGGAAGGGGGGGCCGGGGGGGAAGGGGGGGGGTGGGGAATTTGGGGAATTAATGGGGGGGGGGGGGGGAATGGAGGGGTGGGAATTTAATGGCGGGATATGGGGAAGAATTTTAGGGGGAGAGGGAATAATAATTATGGGGGGGGAATGGGGGGTGGGGGGGGGGGGGGTGGAATAGGGGGGAGGGGAATCCCCCTATTTCTTCTTTATGGGGGGGGGAAGGGGGAATGGAACCTGGGGAATTTTACCGGGGAAGGGGGGGGGGGAAAATGAATTGGGGGGGGGGGAATTTTTTTTGTGGGGAAGAATAGGGGGGGGATGAAGGGAATGGGGGGAGGGGGGAATGGGGGGGGGGGAATTGAATTGGGGGGCCGGAATGAATATAAGGGGGGGGGGAAGTGGGGGGGGGGGAATTTAATGGGGGGGGGGGGGGGAAGGCATTTTGGAGGAATAGGGGGGGGAATTTAGGGGGAATTTGGGGTGGGGGCGGGGAAATGGGTGGGGGGGGGGGAATGCAATTTGGGGGAGGGGGGGGAATTGGGGGGGCGGCGGGGGCGGGGGAATGGGGGAATGGGGGAGGGTGTAGAAATATGGGGAAACTCATGGGATGGGAAATTGGGGGGCTGGGGGGGGCGGGGGGAATGGAATGGGGGGGGGCGCGTTGAATAAGTGGCGGAATCGGAGGGGGCGGGGGGAGATAGGGGGGGGGGCGGAATGTAAAATGGGTGGGGAATTTTGAAAATTTTGGGGGGGGTGAACCGGACGTAGGGGGGTGGGAATTGTTCCGACGCGGTGGGCATTCGAGGGCGGGGTAGAATAGAATAGGGGGGGGGGGAATTGGGGGAAATTTTTTATGAATGGGACCCCCCCCCTTCGGGGTCCCGTGGGAAGCCCTTCTTTTTCTTAGGGTTAGGGTTTTGTTTCGGGGGCTCGTTGTGGGGGTCCCTCAATGCTCTTTCTCCGTGCCGGCTTTCCATCTGGGCCTTTGGTGCTAAACCTGACCCGCTTTTTTCGGGGGCGGCGGGGGTGGGTCGGGTGGGGTGTGTTCGTGTTTGTGTGTTGTGGGGGGTATTTGAACGGGCCTTTGTGGGGATAATTGGGCGTCTGCGGGGTGGGGGGGGAAGAATGGGGAGATTTAGTGGGGGGGGGGGGGGGGGGGGGGGGCGAAGGGGGGTGGAATGCGGCGTGGGAGGGTTAGGGGGAATTAGATGTTGATGGACGGAACACGGGGGATTAATGGGGGGGGAATGGGAATTTTGAATGAGGAAAGGGGGGAAATGTTGGCGTCTTCTTTGAGGGCTGCTTCGGGGAGGTCAGCCTGGCGCAACGGGGCGGGGGGGTTGCCCCGGAAGAAGCAGGGGGACTTTTCCTACGGACGGGGGGGGCGGCTGGGGCACTCCATTTACGCGCCCAAGAATGATCCCCCCGGGGTCCCCCCCGGAAATTGTAGGGGGTAATAGACAGGGGGTTGGAATCTCTGCCGGACAGGGGGTTCTTCTTTTTTAGGAATGGGGGGTGCCTGGGGTGGGGGGGGCCGCTTTGGTGGTCCGTCGGGTTCTTATTTTTTCTCCTCTCCTCTTCTCCTCCCCCCACCGCGAAGGGAACTGGGGAATGGGGGGGGGGGGACAATGCGGCGGGGGGAGGTGGTGGGGAATGTGGGGACGTACTGGGAATGAGTGGGGGAGATACGGAATGGGAACCGGGGGAATAAGCGGGGGGGGGGGGCGGGGGGGGGGGAGGGGGTGAGGGAATAGGGGGGGTGGGGGAATTAAGGGGGGGGGGAAATGAAAAGTAATTGTTTGTCCGTTTATTTCCGTATTCTCATCGTCCCCAACAAAGCGCGATGTAAGGCTTACGGCTTGTATAATTATAGCAAGCGGAAAAACATTTCAAACGAAGGGAATGTTAGGGTGGCGTAAATTATGAAAAAGGATACCAAGAAAGATGCTTCAGCTGAAAAAAACAAATATCATACATCCATCCCTACATCTTTCTTTCTTTAGCTCTGCCTAAGAATGCGTAGGCACTCCTTATTGGTGTATGTAAACTAAATAACAAATCACAGTTGAGGTTGTGAGTAAAGAAAGATGATGTAGGGGGAGAGAAGGGTCTGGTTACAACTATGCCTCTCCAGGGGCCAAAGGAATTTCAGCAACCACTCATCTCGAATGGTTGAGGTTACACCCAACTGTGATGAATATAATTATTACGATGATGCACATCTAATCGCGGGACAGGTGTAGTGAGAAATTCAGCGCATCAACCTGTTCCAGTAAGGAGAAAGCGGGTCTAAAGAAGAATGACACGAAAATCGTGAAATCGCGTATGAGCAGATTCTCGTGTCGAGAATTGCAGGAACGTATGAAACTTGAGCATATGTACGTATAGGTAGATATGACCCCGTGACGGATTTTTTGGTGTATTTCAGGCATAGCTAGGCGCGGCGAGTTTCGAGGCGTTTTGTACGCGGATCACGTGAGATATCATTCGCCCATCCATATCCCCCTTACATAATTAAAAGCACTGATGATGTGCAAACCCTCGGCGAACTGCGCATGCGCGGTTCCACTAATTGATGGGCTGAGCTTTTTGTTGTATCCCGCTAGTAGCTCGCGGAGAGTCTGCCACGGGCTAGCTACAGTAGTAGATAGCATGCGGGAGTCGATACATACCCTTTGTTGTGACTCTTGTGCCTCATGATACACAGAGCGAGCGGCCGCGGTCGAGGTAAGCCTGTGCTATTTGCATTTTGGCTTGTATTGCACTTTCAAGCCATAAATTGAACGCAGAAGTTATATCAAAATCGCCTTTTTTAAATGAGGCCAGTGTAGCGATGAACCTGTTCGTGTCGCTATTTCGTTGTCTCGTTGCGCGTAGTTGCAGAAAACGTGGTAGCTAACAGACGAACGGACAGACACACTCACACACGTACACACACACACGAACCAAGTACCGTAACCCTCGCTGCGCATGAGCACCGAGGGTTAATTATAGAGCGTCTACCGCTAACCGACCCTCCTCTGATATAGGCTAGTCTCGTGCCCAGACCCCGCCCTCAAGAGAGGGCGGTCTGGGCACGAGACTAAGTAACGTAGGGAGAGAAATGCACGCATGCTCATTTTGACTCTAGAATATCTAGTCACATAATTTGATGTCCCGCACCCTGTGCCAGAAGACCTGGACTATTCTAGGCTCTAGTGTGAACATGCACCATGTTGACATCGCGCCACTCTCATCCATCCCTCCTCCCTCCCAACTCCCCTTCATCACACCCATACACTTTATCCGTATCACAGAACACTTTCACTGCCTAACCTGTGGACCAGTCGTGGAAGTTCTGGTGCCTCATTTGGGCAAAATTTATATATCACTAATGAGAAGTTAATTACGACAAAATGAACACAACCACACCAGAATTACACGGCATGAAATACACAATCCTTGTTTTCAGTCGCTCACAATTGCTCATTTTACTTGGGAGTGTATATACATGTGTTACTGTTTACTCCATAAGCTCATTGAGTTGTGACATAGTCACTTTTGCTGGTCGTCGCGTCCACTGGATATGTCTCACTGTGAGCAGTGCTACTCTTGGTAGCCACATGGGTCATCAGTGTTTCTCTTCTTTTTAACGAGGAGTACACATTGTATGACGACGACTGTATAAGAACAATAATCACTGCAAGAAGAGCTGCTGAGGCACCAATCACAGCTGGGTTGTGAATGCCCCACTACTCCAGAGAGTTTTTCAGAAGAGCTTGCTACTGCGTACAGTTAAAAAGTTTAAGTGCATTAGCAGTGGTATTATTGCTAGATAGACTATGCCTATCCACATTGTGTAAGCTACTTAACACATTAATGTGAGTAATCATGAAAACAAGGGGCCTTATGTAATGCCACAAACAACTCTTGTTTTTAATGCACCAAGTGAGTGAAATGGTGGATTCAGGCTCGTGACCACCCGTATATTAAAAAAATAAATGCTCAGTAGCTAAGCCAAGTCAAGTGGTGGCAGTGGTACCTGTTTTTGCAGTTGTCTTGGAAATGTTGTTGAACAGTCACCCCTTGCCAGTAGTTGATGTCTGTGAGTGTAGCTTGTCGACTTTCATCGCAATCTCTGCCTTCACAGCAGCCAGGCTCCTGCTGACTCACACACTCAGTAGAGTTAGCATCTGCAGTGGTAGCTACATAATACCTCCACCAACATCTTGTGTGTCTCTCTCTGTGAATGTATCAGTGTCTCAGTCACTCACCTCCCGTACCAACCACTGAGGTGGCTGAGAGCAGCAACACCAGACCAGCTATCAAACTGCGAGACATGTCCATACTTCTGTAGCCAACAACTGGACCTGTTTTATTCTGGTGAGGTTAAAAGTGAAACAAGCAGATTGACTAATGACACAAAGTGTTTACTGTGTGCATAACGTTTTTATGAACGTTGGCACAGCTGGGCCATAGCAAGCAGAGGAAGTGTCACGTCTTATTTACGTGACTCTAGTGGCAGGTTCCTGTACCGCTAAACATGTTTTTGTTCCACATGCACATCCAGTTGGTGGCTACAGAAGTTCTCTATGTTTTGGTGCATTCTGCAAATTAAGAGTACATTTGGATCTTCAGCTCTCTATTGATGAATCTTCTCGCCTTGTATATTATTGCAGTGAAAGGATGCATATATGAACTCTTTTCTCTTTTCCGACCTTCCCAATGTATGCACTCAATAGTTCTTGCTGCACAAGTTTTATGACTCTATAGTATAATTTGCTGCCATGTTTCACCCTTTGGAAAAATACTTGCACCTGACTCCCAGAGAACAGAGCACCTCAAACTAGTGTCGGCACTGTGATGTTTAGAGAACCAGACTAGCTAGTATCTTTCTGAGGGTGCATGCACCCAGCTGTGTAGACTTTCTCACGAATGAAAGTCTTTTACTTTGTTTGAAGGCTAAAGTGAGTCAGGGCAACAACAGGTGTAGCAAAAATGCTCTCTGGTATCCAATAATCTAAGGTGTGTTTCATGTTATCCCTCGCATCACTCCGTACAAGCGCAATAGTGCCGTCTTGTGATTAAGAGATTTGGCAGAACCATTAATTAACACATTGTGCACAGTTAATGAAATGTTAGTCACACACACACTGTTTAAGCTAGCTATAGTCTCTACACCAGGGCTCACTGAACATAGAGCTCCACTGTTTCAAAGAGCACGTCTTCATTGCTAAGAGCCTCATCCAGACAGAGCCGTAGCTCAATGTCATCAGTAGTTGGTGTGGACAAGTTCTTACAGAACCACGGAGGAGAGTTGAAGGTACAGCAGGAGCCACTGATGCAACCAGCACCGTCCCAGAGTGGGTCGCTAGTAAAGTAGTTTGATGGAGGGTGTACATCTTGGTGGTACCCACTCTCACAGAAATAGTCATTTCCCATATACGATGGTAAATTTATACTGTAGTCTTCAACATTGCAGGGACAGCCATATCGATTAGAGAACTGATTGACTCCATTTGCGAAAGTCCAGATGTGGTTACGAGGGGAACCGCGTGTTAGAACTATGCCATCAACAAAGATACTATCAATTGATCCACCTTGTAGACCATATGGATCGAATCCGTCTGGGCCGGCATACTGAATTCCAATGATTTTCCCACACACTCGACTGTACTGGAGTCCATGTGAGCTGAAAGTGGTGCTGATGCATGATCGGCTTTGCCCTCCACACATTGTCTTGCCAGAGGCAGTGACCTTTCTGAACCCTGCTGGACAGTTCTCATTGGGTCTAGTCATGTTGATATCGGCCACTCTCATCCACCCTCCTCCCCCCTCATCACACCCACACACCCTCTCCATATCACAGAACACCCTCACTGCATAGTCAGGGGAGCTCTGCAGCCAGTAGTAACCTGTGTTCATTTATTTCTGACAACTGGGTATGCTATGCTTTGAACATTACCTGAAGTAGCTCCTGGGTTGCAATGTCTAATGTGGCTACAATTGTGTGCTGGGTCGACAAAGTCTTTATTAGTCTGCTGTCGGATTATAGTGTCTTCCAGTGAGTCCAAACTCACATTAAGGTATGACTTTATATCATTAACACACTGTTGTTGAACTATAGTCTCTTCTAGTGACTCCAACCGTTTGTTAAGATATTCCTTTATATCATCATCTGTGGGATACATAAAACTATCAATCTCTTAGCTATACACAATGTGTAGTTGCCAATCTTTCTTTGTGTTATTAATCATACCCTGTAAATTTACTACTAGAGGTTCAGCATGCCAGCGCATGGGGACGACACAATCTTATGCAGGCATAAAATCCGCTAGCAGACATGAGCAAAAAAAAACTGCCTAGTAAAAAACCCCTCAATGTTTGTTTAAACGATCTAATGTCAGCTTACTGCTGTGAGTGATATTGAAAACAGTCGATACCAAGACTGTTTCTCCAGCCACCTTGCTGGCACCTTCACTAACCGCACCTTTGAAACAAAAAATTGGTAAAAGATCAACTGAATGCAGTTAACCTCTGGATTGCTACCAAGGGAGGAGCAGTGATCGTTGACAGTGTTCACAGTCACATTCTGCCAGTAAAGTAGCTGTGAGTGTAGCTTGTCAAATTTACTTTCCATCTCTGCCTTCACAGCAGCCAGCTCCGTCTGACTCACACACTCAGTTGCGCAATCAGTAGTTGAGTCATCACCATCTGCAGTGGTATGTACCTCCAAGTGTCTCTCTCTGTGTATTATCTCTCAGTCACTCACCTCCTGTGCCAACCACTGAGGTGGCTGAGAGCAGCAGAACCAGACCAGCTATCACACTGCGAGACTTGTCCATACTTCTGTAGCCACCAACCCAACTAGACCTGTTTTATTCTGGTTAGGCCAAAAGTGAAACGATCGGATTGACTAGGCTTTTACTGTGTGTGAAACGATTATTTTATGAATGTTGTCACAGCTGGGCCATAGCTATGAGACATATGTCACGTCTTATTTACGTGACTCTAGTGTCAGTTTCCTGTACTGATAAACATGTTTTTAGTGAAACATGCCCAGACTTTTGTAGAGCCTCCAACTGGATGTGTTTTCTTCTTTTGCGGTCAAAAGTGAAGATAAACAGTTTGACTAAAAACACAAGGTGTTTACTGCATTTAAAAAACATTTGCACAGCTGGGCCATAGCAGAAACATTCAATTCTAGCTATAGTACCCATAATAATATGTTTGCTTTCCACATGTACATGTTTTGGTACATTCTTTAAGATTCATACAATAGGTGTCAGCCCTGCTTGGCTGATTGGCTTAATTAGTAGCAATTATAACGAACCAAGCCACACAGGCAAAACTTAACTAATTACTACATGTTTGTGATGACAATCATTGTTGATCAGCTATTGAATGAAGATGTCGACAATCTCAACACCAACATTTTCTGCGGTCTCCGGTTCATTGTGGCACACACGAAGCTCTATGTCATCCGTGGTAGACTCGGGAAGGTCTTTGCAGAACCATGGAGGTGAGTTGAACCGACAGCAGGCGCTATTCTTCCCACACCCTTCACCATCCCAGAGTGGATCGTCTGTGTACCACTGATCAGTGGCAACGTCACGACTCCCAGTCGCACAAAAGTAGTCGGTACCAATGAATGGCGGAACAATTCGCGTATAAGGAGAACCAGTGTCCGTGCAGGGACAGACCCACAGGTTAGATCGTGTTTCATCCATAGCACCGGCAAATGACCATATGTGGGAACGAGGTGATTGGCCATGAGTCAGACTAAGGCCATCAAGGTAGCCTTCATCGATAGTGAAATCAACAGAGAGCAGTGAATGAAATACGGACCAAATGCATTGGGTTGATGGTACTGGTATCCAATGATTTTCCCACAGACACTGCTATACCTCACACCATGAACAGGGAATATAACAGAAGAACAGCCATATCCTATTCTGTGACAGAAAGATTGAGTGTTTTCTGTCAGAGCTGTTAGTCCATCGGGACAGCGTCCATTTGGGTCCGTCATGTTAAGGTGAGCTATATACTCTCATCCAGCCTGGAACAGCATTGCAGCTACATGGAGGGGACATGTGGCAGTACTCCGATGTGGCATAGCCCGTTGATGTGCTCTGGATCCAGTAGTGTCCCGATGGACTCGAGGGCGGGATGTCCTTGCAGGATGGTGCAGGGTACATGAAGGAACCAACAGGATGTCTGTCTTGTGTCACTGATTGACCTATATAAAACGTATTTTAACGAGCACTCATGTACATACTGAACTAGTCACGATTCATTGCTCATGTATACTACTGGCAGTGAATAGCTATTATATACCACTATTGATGGAAGAGCACTGGTCTTTGAGAATGTTAAAAGTCACATTCTGCCAGTAGTCAAACTGTGAGTGAAGCTTGTCGACTTTCCTCTCCATCTCTGCCTTCACAGCAGCCAGATCCTCCTGACTCACACACTCAGTAGTTGAGTCATCACCATCTGCAGTAGAACATCCACTAACATCTTGTGTGTCTCTCTCTCGATCAGTTTCTCAATCACTCACCTCCTGTGCCAACCACTGAGGTGGCTGAGAGCAGCAACACCAGACCAGCTATTACTATCATCACAGTGCGACACAGTGAACTACGTAACATACAAACTGTAGTGCTTTTTCCTGACTCAACCGTAATGCAGTATGTTATAGTGAGTTTCACTAATTGAAATTTGGCCAGGATACAAAAATGCTCTTTCAAAGGGAAAACTCTATCCTACACACATGTTGGTTCTTGCTACATTGTGAGATATTTGGCTGACAGATACAGTACAGAGTGTGTGTCAAGTACTTGCAGTAGGCAGCTCCTTCACTCAGAAGTTCAGTCATCGCCATATGCAGTGTATGTAGTTATCATTCTCTCAGCTAGTCATATCCACTAATCGTACCTAGTTGTGACATGCTTTTGCTCAATTGTTAAGAGATCTTATGAATAACTACTGATAGGGAATTACGGTAGGGTCATCAGCTTTTGAGATGTATAGGCTAAAAACCAGTTTTGAGTTGCAAGTGGCCAGCTCAATGAGCTCCACTACATATTTCCAAGAATATATCTTTGTTGCTAAGGGCCTCATCCTTGCAGAGACAGCTCAATGTCATCAGTATACACAAGGTCTTAAAAGATCTACATTTGAATCTTCATGGCATGATTAACACCCTCACTCAGACGGGGAAGTAGCTCAGTAGTTGGTGTGGGCTAGTTCTTACAGAACCTCCACTTCCTGATGCAGGGTGTACGAGATGGAACTTCGTCTGGAGACTCCACTCAAGTTCCAACATCCCTGCTACGAGGTCCTCACTTGGTTCGCTGCTCAAAATCTCCTGAAGGAAATCAAAGGTAGCTATCACTTTTTATTTCTCGCATCTGCACTTAGCAGTTTGGTGGGATGTTTGTGTGTATAATACTTGCGTACATTTGATGGTAGGGGGGGAATACTGTAACTTTGTATGAAAGTATGTACGTAATGTTTGTTTTAGTACGTGGTGTGATTTTGCAGAGGTGAGGAGCAATGGGGAAGTCCCTGCTAATTATCTGCTGGAGGGACTGAAAGAGATGGCCTTTGTACTCGGCTCCTGGACTCGGACCAAAGAAGTCAGCTCACTTACCAGCAAGCACACCAATGCATTGACTTTCGTATATAGTATAATACAAAAAAGACTTTGTAAACCCAAAGCGTCTACTATAGAAGATAGTATTTCCTTGTGTTGGTGATGGCTCTGTACAATGTATGGCTGTTCCAGATACTGCAGAAGCATCAGTCACAGATACCTCTCAACCTAAACCATGGCCAGCTGATAGAACAGCTCTCCGGGACCGTCTCCAAACTAGAGGTAGTGTGCTGATGCTTCGTTTCACACCACATCACTACAGTGTCAGTGTGTATACTACCTTGAAGGTCTCAGTACGAAAGAAAGTTTAGGCTATATACACTGTTTTCCACTGTGACTCATAAAACTGCTTTCACTGCACACCTTCTATTTGTTATAAGACACACTATCTTTCTTCTTTGTTCCTCTTTTCTCCCTGTGTGTGTGGTCTCCACAGGTGTTGGCCCAGCAGGAGACTGACCGGAGCAAGGAGCTGCCGGGAGGGTTTGGCTCTCCCCAGAAGTCCCCACGCAAGTCCCCCGGCTCAAAACTGAGGAGCGATTTGCAGAAGACGGCTCTGACTATGAGACTAGCTACCTCTGCCAGTCATGTCCTCACGTGAGACACACTTGAGCTTGATTCCTACATTTGATGTCTGAAGTCAGCTCTGCGTGCTGTGTGTGCGTGTGTAGCTCAGTCGGTAGGGCGCTGGCCTAGACAGCAGATTGTCATGGGTTCGAATCCCACCTAGGGCAGCTCTTCTGAAGAAAAAAGTTGTCCTGGGTGTAGTTGTTTCCTTTGCCTTTGATATGTCCATCACCACTTTACTCTAAATACTTTTGATGTGTGGAAGATTCTCTAGCATGTGACCTATTAGGAATTCTCATTCTTGTTTTATAGGACAAAAGAAGATGATCAGAAAATATTCATGAAATTATCAGGTATATACAACGTCTTTGACAATACTCAAATGGCATCCAGCTATAAATCTGGCCACTTGACTTGTGCAGTGCCGCAGACAAAGATAGTGTCCAGTTCATCGAACAAACACCCTTACCCTGGGGGTGAGGACTCTACCACCGATACAGGAGGGAGGGAGAGGGGGGAGAAGGCAGGAAGGGAGGAGGTGGTGATGGCTAGTGGCCACAGGAGGAGAGAGAGTGGGGGAGAAGGAGGGAGGGGAGGAGAAGGGGAAGCCAAAAGGAGAGCTGGGAGATTGAACAGGAGGACGAGGAAGAAATGTATGAAGGAGGATGTGCAAGTGAGTGCAGGTTGTCTTGTCAGTAGAGGAAGAGTTTCTCCTTTATAGAAGACTGTTTTTGGAATATGTAGCACTGGAAAGCTGTGTATAGAAGGGGTTGTGGATAGACTTGCACTGTTTTAAAGACGGGTCAAACAAAGATGCATTACCTACGTAGGTAGCCTCTACCTCTAATGTTCTTGTGAGCAGTTTGTATGCACATCTGACTCTGCCTGACTGATTAGAAATTGTACGATGTTTAACACACTGCATGCGGTAAGCTATTCCGTGTGTGCGTTGAAAAAAATCACCATTTTGACAATTCTGCCTGCATCTGTTCTCCACAGCGTATGTTGACGAGGAAGGTGAGGAGGATTCAGGGATGATGGGAGATGGAGGGTCCACACAAGGCCACAAGAGACGCTCTGATGAAGACGATGATGACCTCTGGAGACCTCAGGGTAACCCTTTCCTTGCTTTTTTCCACTCATGCTACTCTGCATAACTGTGACAAAAGCTCTCTGGTATTTTTCGCAGCATTAAGTGCTCACTAGCGGATTTTACAAACGGTTTCACATTCACGAAGCTTTACTTTGGTGCATTCTGCTCTGTATGTACCTTGCGTGCTGCTGCAAGACACACTCTTTTCCACAAAACTCTAAGTTTGAGTCTACAGCTGATGTGAAATGGTCCCTGTGCAATCGGCACTGTGTACGTGTGGAGCAACCACGACTCTTTCTGTTGGCATAATACACGTGCACATCAGAAATAGTTTCGGAGATTTGTATATATGATATATGACATAGTAATTGTTGAATTGGTGAGCAAAGAGAGCCGACCTAGTCGTCTGAGTGAGGGATTTTTTCTATGTGATGGCATTGCACATACATACATAGCTAATGTTTTACGTGATTCCCACACATTTTTGGTGAGCGAGTGCGAGAAGTTCAATTATTGAACTTCTCGCACTCGCTCACCAAAAATGTGTGGCGTTCGTTCTAGTAATATGTAGGTGGGTATCACTCTGGTTGAATGCAGTGTTACTCTCTAATATCAGGTCCGGTTACACTGGTGAAAGGCTCCGTGGCCAGCACTTCTCGCAAGAAGAGGAACGTCAGGAAACATTCGTTTGACAGATCTCTGTCGGCCAGCTCAGCCAAGATGGCCAGAGTGGACGACGACAAGAAACCGACACCAACACCTCCCCCTGTTAGTCACACGTACATGACCGCAGCAACAGTCTTAGTGATGTAATTATGTACTAGCTTCTGGGAGCTTTCCACTGAATGAATGTGGGGAGTAGTGCATACTAGTTTCCGAGAAGACTGCAATGCTATTGAAAGTGCTGGTGCAGGAAATACTCTATAGCCTCCCTGATTTCTATGTTGTTTCCCATGTTATTTTATGCTTTATACTAGCATGAAACTTCATGGGGGGATACGGCAAGGAAATTTTGTAGGGGGGCCAGTAACCACCAAACTTTTTTTGCGAAAGTATTTTTTGCTTCTGAAACACGTCCCTCTTAAAAGTTTCCAGCTATAGTGAAAAGAATTTACCTTGGTAAGCACTTACCATGCATGGGTAGAGTGTATGACTAGTCTCCTATGGTTTGTTCTCCACTGACAGCAGTCTGGAGGGAGGGCGGGGCTGGTAGGAGGGGCCAGGGCCACAGATCCAGTTCTGGGAGGAGGATCGCTGGCTGTGAGACCCGAGACCACATCCTTCATCCCCACCCCCTCCTCCTCATCCTCCACTGACTCTCCTCTCTCTCACAACTCACAGAGAGCCAGAGCTACTGGTGAGTGGGCCCTATAGTTGGCGAGCGATAATTAGAGATGCCCGTGGACGGAGTGGGCCTCATTGCTCATTGGTTTTACTATAGTGTGCAACTCTGATGGCCGCGTGCCAAAAATGTCGTACATGCATAATTAATATAGTGGAACTGCATTCATAGGCATCAAAGCAGAAACACTATTCAATTTAAAGTACTGTTCATATATTCATATAAAGCAAATGAAAAGCACTAAAGTGCAAACCCTCGGCACACTATATAGAAATGTGGAACCCATACACAAGTGTGGCACCACCACAATTGATGGTCTTGACCATGCATCAAAAAGAACAGCATGTTATGCACCGTTTGATTGAAAAAAATGGCCAGCCCTATTTCTGTTTGAGGCCAAAAATATATATAACGTTGAAAAATTGCCAACCTTTAATCTCTCTATTAATTTTCGTATTACCCGTGGATTGTTTAGTGCAAAAAAAACCCAAGGTTGAAAAAAAAACGGCCAGCCCTTCATCTCTCCAGACAGACGTCTACAGACGCAGTGCAATGCCGAACTATAGGCACTGAAGTGCAAACCCTCGGCGCAGTGATGATAGTGAACACACACGCACAATTATGTAAAGTAATGGGTGGGGCAATGGTATCACCAGGTCTGGTAGAATTGTTGTACTTACTGGTGCTGTATTTAGGTTCATAGATAAGATTATTCTTTCCTCCCAAGCCTAACCTAGTGAGCTACAATTCAAATGCCTTAGTTGGAGGCATACTTACTGAACTCAACCGTCTTCTCAGTCTACACAGAGAAATGAGGGACAACAATGGCTGCTGGCCACGTGGTCCCAATCGGTGTGCGCCGATTTGGCCGCCTGCCGCCTCGGAGTCGCATGCGTTTTGGTGCATACACACATGCGCGTTGTTAAAATGGCCGCCCTTGCCGTACCGTACGAACAGGAAAACGCTCTAGCTCTGCAACGAAGCAGTTTCAGAGAAAATCCCACATATTTTCTGACCTCCGTCGGCCGCTGGGTATGTAAACCCGTTTTGGACGCGATCTACGACTGGAGAAGTGAGTTCTCACTTAACTGACAGAATGACACACACGACAACTACAGTAACCCTCGCTGCGCATGCGCGCCGAGGGTTAAACACAGCACATTAATGGACCATGTCTGGTAGCAGCTGTTGTCTGCATGTTTTACACACTGGTTACACTTTGAAGTTGATGCCATTTGTAAAGTGATGAATTAATATTGCCAATATTATCTATCTTGCACTATGCAAACATTTAGACAGCTATATAAAGGTCAGACATTGAAAGTTAATTATCGATAAATGTAACTTTCAATGCCTTTCAGTGTTCAAGTGATAAATACCTTCCGCCTGTTTTATGCAAACATTTAGATAGCTACAAAAAGGAATTAAAGTTTCTTATTGATGCCTTTCAACTTCAAAGAAGACTAAACTGTATCCAGCAGGAACGTTGGTGCAAAACATGCAGATAACACGGGCAATGATATCAAAATGTTTGGATAAAACTAGGAAGATGTACAGAATGTACCTTTTCATTTGTTTACAACTTCTCCATGATGCACATCACAGTGACTTATAACACTAACTGTTAAGTGAAGTGGCTTTGTGGTCTGAATTTTGCTCTTTTGAAATATCTGTAACTCGGGAATGTGCACGTATGAGCATCGCATAGAGCAGTTTATGTTATGGTGAAATCTGAACCTTTTTTATGTTCACCTGCATTCATATAAACACCGTTCCTTTCTTTTTTTTTGTTTTATACAACTTTGTACTATTTTTGTAACCTTCAGCTGCAGCCAGTGCAGTGAGTGCGGCTCTGGCGGCTTCCAAGCCCAAGTCCAAACCTCTCACAGTCAAACAGAGACTGGGGAAGATCATGGGACTCAGTAAGACAGGTCGATGGAAATAGCCATCGTTATGACGTACTGCACACATATACCAATACCACCAACTGACTTCCTCTGTATTTTCAGCCAGATCTAATTGGTATTTTAGCACATGAGTTTCTGTTCATATCAACTCTACGACTATATATAATATGTAGCTATGTACACCTTCCAGACCTCAGTCAACTGTTTTCCTTGTTGTTTTAATGTGCGATCGAGTCTCGTAATGTCATTATAGAAGAAGTTTACAGATACTTTCTACTAAAAGGTTTTGAGCCACAGCTAATGGTGTAGCATTTTAAAAGTCATATATAGCTTTGGCCCTAAATATGTGAATCAACAACTACAACCATCCACCTAGTCCCACTTTAGTTTTTGGCTAGTCTTCCTGTATTGTGGCATTTCACGGACTTTTAGTCAAGTAATTAGCAGACTTTCACATAATGCATATAGAATTAATATTGCACCTACTATCTTATTGTGTATCTAGTCACTTTCTGAACCTTGCTTGAGGTTCTATAGGGTCTAGTATTATGTTGATATCAGCCACTCCCATCAACCCTGCCCTCATGAAAATTAATGGTAGATATTTTGCCAACTTCTATGTGTCACACCTTAAATGCAGCTATAATGTGCTACAGAATGTTCTGTGTTCAGAATATTAAGGCCCTACTGAATATAGAGCTCCACTATTTCAAACGGTGCATCTTCATTGCTAACATTCGAATCCAGACAGAGCCGTAGCTCAATGTCATCAGTAGTTGGTGTGGACAAGTTCTTACAGAACCACGGAGGAGAGTTGAAGGTACAGCAGGAGCCACTAACACAGCCAGCACCGTCCCAGAGTGGGTCGTTGGTTAGGTGTGTAAATGAAGGCTCTCTATTATAGCGATGCCCACTGTCACAGAAGTAATCATTGCCAACATATGGTGGTATAGTTCCACTGTAGGAAGCACCATTGCAGGGACAGCTATGTTGATCAATTCTGTTCTGACTGATTCCAGCAGCAAAAGTCCAGATGTGGTTACGTGGGGAGCCATGAGATAGGACTATGCCATCGACAAAGATATTGTCAATAGATCCACCATAGTCAGAGTAATTCGCAAACCCATTTGTCCTTCCAAACTGGTATCCAATGATTTTCCCACAAACTCGACTGTACTGGAGTCCATGTAAGCCAAAAGTGGTACTGATGCAGCGTGAACTCTGACCTCCACACATTGTCTTGCCAGAGGCAGTGACCTTTCTGAACCCTGCTGGACAGTTCTCATTGGGTCTAGTCATGTTGATATCGGCCACTCTCATCCACGCTCCTCCCCCCTCATCACACCCACACACCCTCTCCATATCACAGAACACCTTCACTGCATAGCCAGGGGATCTCTGCAGCCAGTAGTAACCTGCATGTTTAGAACTGCATCTTTTTCTTAGATTAACTAACAGTCAATTTACCTGAGGTTGTTCCAGGATTGTCAAGGAGAATTTGGTTGCAGCTGTCTGCTGGGTTTCGGAAGGTTCCAACTGTGTCTTGACATTGTGCTATATACCGTAGCAGCATATTGCATTATTGTGTGCAATGGTATAAACTCTAGCCACAGATGACAATACTGAAATTAAGGATTTACTGGAGGACTAACTAACCCAGCGACAGATTTTTATTTCAGTATTGTCATCTGTGGCTAGAGTTTATACCATTGCACACAGCAGCTGGGGTATAGCTAATCCTTTACATCTCAGTTTGGTCCACAATGAAAGAGCATGACTAAGACACGCATAATTACGTAGCAAATGCGATATGCAGACCAGTTAATGTCCACTACCACTAATGGGTTGCTTGTGAATGCTTGCAGCTTCAGGAAAATTAATATGTGTGCCTTTTGGCTACTTCCTTCTAGCTAGAGCTACATGTGGCTACTTACTCTGTGTGATGTTGAACACAATGGACATCAGAACAGTGTCTCCAGTCACTTCACTTCCACACTCGCGAGCTGGACCTAATCGGGGTATAGTGGCTGTTTTTGTACAAGCTATTGCACTGACTAGCAGGGATACCTGTATTGATGGAGGAGCAGTGGTCCTTGAGAATGTTGACAGTCGCATTCTGCCAGTAGTGCAACTGTGAGTGTAGCTGATCCACCTCTGCCTTAACAGCAGCCAGTTCCTGCTGACTCACACACTCAGTAGAGTTATCTCCATCTACAGTGACAGCAAACTGAGTGTGTCGTATGTATCAGTCTCTCTCAGTCCCTCACCTACTGTACAAACTGCAGCAATGCTCAAAAAGAGCAGCAGAATCAGATTACAAGTCATGATAGCGGAATGCCGTACGTAAATCAACGCGCACTATATATAGCACTCAAGACTGGCTGCATGCCGGAAGATGAAATTGAAATCTACTTATGATTAACTAAACTTGGACCTTGTGTTCGCAAAGTCTTTGTATAATCGTGACAAAATCATCCCATGGCTGTACTTCATTGTAATTATTGAGCAACATCATGCTAGTAAAGTTTTAATCACAGTTGTACACTGAAGGCAACAGCAAAACACATGAAGTATATAATTATACAAGTGGAAAAATCATTTCTTCAAAATGAAAGGGGGATATAGGGATGGCTTGAAGCACCAAAAAGGAAGAAACAAGGGGTCATCACACAGCAAAGTTGCACAAAGCTACATGACACCATCCCTATATCTTTGTTCGATATTAAACTTTGCTTATAAACAATAAAACAACGATATAGGGATGGTGTCATGTAGCTTTGTGCAACTTTGCTGTGTGATGACCCCTTGTTTCTTCCTTTTTGGTGCTTCAAGCCATCCCTATATCCCCCTTTCATTTTGAAGAAATGATTTTTCCACTTGTTTCCACTATTTTTTAACAGCTTATGACAACACTGCATTTATTGCTACAGTCACTCTGATGTTCATGGGCATGTTGTAGATAGGCTACTATAGACAAATTGTAACTGTAGTAGTAGCTAATGGGGCTGCTAGTGCCTGAAGCAGGGGCTGGATACCACATTCACCTCGTCTTCAACACGGATGTAATTAGATTATTGCACATGGTTGTGGTTTCATGGGCAGGCTTTGGTAATCAGGCTACAAACCTTGGGGGCCGATGGACTGGACGCCCCGCAAGGCTCGCGTAACACCGCGCAGACTCTGGCAAGTTGCTCTTCGTGCAAATCAACAGCAAGCTAGCCAGTTGCAAATGTGCACACTTACTTACAGAAGGTACTGGAAGCTGACAGTTCCTCTGCAGGTCTGCCAACTCGCCTGGTATACGCTCGCAAGCGCATGTGGACAACGCCCCTGCCTGGCGCATGCGCGCGGCTCACTGATGCTGAGTTAGCAGCAAATGGCGTTGTTCAGTGTCGACCTTGGAAGAGCTCCATGATCTACCGTAGTGACTAGCGGCGAGAAAGAACCGATCGCTTGATGTCCGTGCACACCTCGGGCGAAATTGGAGACGTTCAGTGAAAAAATTAGCGCTTCAACTTGTTCCAGTAAGGAGAAAGCGGGTCTAAAGAAGAAGAAGAAGAAGAAGAAGAAGAAGAAGAAGAAGAATATGATGACACCAAAATCGTGAAATCGCGTATGAGCGAATTCTCGCGTGGACGACTGAAGGTGGGTATGAGGTCTTGGGGGACATGTATAGGTAGATATGTGCCCGTAGACTATTGCTAGTATGTTTTGAAGGCCTAGTGAGTGATTCTCAGCGAGTTTTTAGTCGTTTTGTACGCGGATCACGTGAGATTTCACCCGTGTCATCCCTATATAGAGAGTCTACCGACTCTCTGATACAAAACATTATCCCTGGCTAGTTGCCAATTGAGTCTTGAGTTCTTCACTTTTGAAACTCTTCCCAGTTGGTATTACGCCCGGTCTGTGAATATGCCGCATTACTGTAGATAGGCACATCAGTGGTGTTGGTGGTTGGGCTGGCATAATACGGCTCAGTGTTGTTTTTCCTAGACCTCCTCATTCTGATGATGAGTACGCATTGAGTCACAACAACTGTAGTGAGAGTGACCATCAGGAGGAGAGATACCACAGACACAGCAATCAGAGCAGAATCCACACAATCTTCAGAAGTAGGCAGAAGTTCCACTGCAGTAATAGAGTTATCCCATTGTAGAACAAAAAGACCAGAAGAAGTGCTGTGTCATTATAAGCAGCACATGGTAATTATTGCACATGGGATCAAGCAGACAATGCCTGTGGTATATATACTTATTGCTACACACTTTTATACAACAGCTAACTTGGCTTGGCAACACCAATCATCAACTCTGCCTGTACACTCTGAGTACATACCTAGCTTACCAGTATTCTGAGAGGAGCAGTGGTCCTGGACAATGTTGCGGATGTTTATGCTCTGCCAGTAGTGGATCTGCGAGTGTAACTGGTCAACTTGCTTCCTAACAGCAGCCAGCTCCTGCTGACTCACACACTCAGTAGAGTTATCAGTAGTTGAGTCACCTGCAGTGGTAGCACCCTCAACTAACTTGTGTCTCTGTCTCTCTCTCTGTGTATGCATCAGTTTCTCAGTCACTCACCTCCTGAGCCAACCACTGAGGTGGCTGAGAGCAGCAAAACCAGACCAGCTATCACACTGCGAGACATGGCTACTAACTGCTTTCTCCTCACAAATTTGTACTGTTTACTTTTAGTAAGGGGGAAACTGAAGCAATGTGTATTAGTAACAGTTGTTTACACAGGTTATCTGGAGTTACGTTTTCTTATGCTTCTGCCTGGTTTTTCCTAGCCCTGGTATATACAGCTAGCTACTGAATTAGTGGAATTCCTGTTTAGAATTATGATGGTCCCCTGAGCAAGGTTCCACCGTATTTTAACCTAGCTATTCTACCCATGCATCCTCTCTGTACCCTTCAGCTGCAGCCAGTGCAGTGAGTGTGGCTCTGGCGGCCTCCAAACCCAAGTCCAAACCTCTCACAGTCAAACAGAGACTGGGGAAGATCATGGGACTCAGTAAGACAGGTCGATGGAAATAGCCATCGTAAAAAAAAGATGACACCCAGCTGACTCCTACTGTAGCTATACTGTAGCTACATATTAATTAGAACATGGGTTTGTAGTGATCCTTCACATCAACTCTACACCTAATAGTTACTTTACCTTGATTATTTCACAGTTGTGAGATAACAATGCAGGAGCTTCAAAAGATCAAACCTTCAGAAGCACTCCATAATAACTAAGAGCCAACTAAATTATATAAATCACTATATAGGAGCAAGTAAATCAGCATTATGCAGAAAGAAAGACATAGTCTTTTCATACTAAAACCTATATTTTATATACAAAAAGTTGTGCTAGAAGTATGTAGCTATAAGCCTACACTAGGTCATTCTCTTCATAATTCTCAAAGTATATATTAGTCGTACTTCGAGATATCACTTCCCCTTGTTGCCTTCTTGCTTGGAGAAAGTGACTCTTGCCCTTATATTTTCTCATTATCATCGTTTGAAACACCAGGACTGGTTGATTTGCTGGACGAGGTGGAGTTTGGGCCTGGTTTCTGCCAGCTTTTGGTTGGTCTGTAGGTGTTCATATCCTCCATTCTGCCAGTTTCCTTCATGAAGGACAAATAGTCATGTGAGCCGGACATTGTCAGGGGCCCCTCATTGTTACTAACCAAACCCTCTTGTTCTGGATCAATTATAACTGTTTGTCTGCGACGTTTTCTTTCGGCAAGTTTGTCACGAATACGACGATAAAGATGCCTTATCACAACCACCGAGATGTAAATGAGAGGAACAAACACCAAGAAGTTCTGCAGGCTAAAGGCAGTGGGCGACGATACAGAGCTTATGATAGTTGTTCCATAGTTGTACATTGTCAGTGTGTGGCAAACATTGCTGCGTCTAACTTGTTGTAGTAGTCGTCTTTGTAAGGACGCAAGATGATAAATGCCAGGAGTCCCACAACACAGAAGAATTGGATGAAAGAGTACTGCTCAAACCAATCACGAGTAAAGGCATACACAGCTATGTGAAGAACGAGATAGAAACCAGCAAACCAGCGATAGTCAAATTCCACACATTTTTTAGTAGACTTAGTACCGTCTCTGTAGCATCCATGAAACGCTTCAAGAAAGGTCGTAAGTCTGGGCCAACGTGTGATTGTAAACCTTTCAAAATTATTCGGAATAAATTTTCCCGTTTTTGCCCACCTGTTGCGAATGATGTTGAGGTTCCGAGCAAGTGAAGGAACAATCAAAAGGAGAGGTGTTACAATTACAAAAATGAACAAGGCTAGCAGAGACAGTAGGACGTAAGGTACATGTTTCCCCCCATGATAAGGAATAGTTCCATCATAAAATGGAACATAACCCCACTGATATCAATGAAAAGCACTGAAGTGCAAACCCTCGGCGCACTGTGACGCGCACACGTAAGTAAACGCATGCGCAGTACCACTAATTGATGGGCTGGGTTTAGTTTTAGCTGTTACTCGTGGTCTCTTGCCAGCTCGCGCAGAGTCCGACGCGGGCTAACTACACTACTAGATAGCATTCGAGAGGCGATACACGCCCTGCGTATGCCTCCGAAGTACGCAGAGCACGATCCACGGTAAGCCATCCTGTCCGTTGCGTATTTGCATATTAGCTTTTTCGCGCTCTAGCTTTGCAACGGAGCATTTTCAGAGAAAACCGCACATATTTTCTGACCTTCATTGCCCGTTAAGTAGATCGTATCCTTTGTGAGACGAACAAACACCCGAGAAGTGAGATTGAGAGTAACGGACAGACAGACAGACAGACCCAATGAAAAGCACTAAAGTGCAAACCCTCGGCTCGCAGAGAGTCTGGCACGGGCTAGTAGATAGCACGCGAGAGTCGATACACGCCATTCGTTGTGACTTCTTGTGCCTTCAAGATAGACAGAGCAAGCGACCCCGTCGAAGTAAGCCTGTAAATATAAGCGCATGCGCATTATCCGCCAGCGATAAAATGGCGACTACCGGCATTAGCCATACAATGCTGGAAGCCCTCTAGCTTTGCAACGGAGCATTTTCCGAGAAAACCCCACACATTTTCTGACCTTCATTGCCCGTTGGGTAGATGGTATCGTTTCTGGGATGAACAGACGTTCGAGAGGTGAGATGTAGAGTAACAGACACACGGACAGACAGACCCAATGAAAGCACTAAAGTGCAAACCCTCGGCGAAGTAGCTCGCAGAGTGTCTGACACGGGCTAGCTACAGTAAGATAGCACGCGAGAGTCGATACACGCCATTCGTTGTGACTTCTTGTGCCTTCAAGATAGACAGAGCAAGCGGACCCGGTCGGTGCTAAATATAAGCGCATGCGCATTATCCGCTAGCGATAAAATGGCGACTACCGCCATTAGCCATGCATACAATGCTGGAAGCGCTCTAGCTTTGCAACGGAGCATTTTCAGAGAAAACCCCACAAAATTTCTGACCTTCATTGCCCGTTGAGTAGGTCATATCGTTTGTGAGACGAACAAACATTTGAAAAGTGAGATGTAGAGTAACAGACACACACACACACACACACACACCCAACTACAGTACCCTCGCTGCGCATGCGCGCCGAGGGTAATGAAAGGCACACGTAGACAAATAAGCCTTAGTTCTAATGCATTTAGATCAGATAGCTCAGGCGGTATTTCAGACAACTGTAACCCATTAGCTTTAGCTTGCAATGGCATTACTCCTCGCTTCAATGCTCTGTCACATGTCTTACACACCCACTCATTGCCAGTATCGCTAACATATCTGAGGTCAGCACTGAACACACATTCCAGCAAGTTGTTGCTGACTGGGTAACATGGGACAACACTCTTGCTATACATCAGACGGTGGCAACATGAGCAAACGCAAACAAAATCAGGTCCGTTCTTGATATCAGAATGAAATAGCTTGTTGCACAGACACATTGCTTGCTTTTTTAGTTGCTCTCATGCTTGCCATGTGCTCTCTATTCTGCTGTTGTCTATGCACAGTTTGCTCGCTATTTTCAGTTGTTCTCGTGCTTGCCATGTGCTCTCTATTCTGCTGTTGTCTATGCACAGTTTTCCCGCTAGTTTCACTTGCTCTCACCATGTGCTCTCTATTCTATGCACAGTTTTCCCGCTAGTTTCACTTGCTCTCATGCTTGCCATGTGCTTTCTGTTCTGGAGTTGTCTATGCACGGTTTTCTCGCCAGTTTCTGATCAACCTATCCTTAGCCTTCATAGCTGATTTGACTGTAAGACTCGCATACGTTTCATGGCTTTGTCTGGCAAATTACGCTCTGCTTTTCTCTTGGATCGAAAGACATGCATGTTCGCAAGATTTACACACTTTCAGCCTTATTGGTACACACTGTGGGCATACCTTACTCGGAGGCATGACAGTCAAATAGAAACTCACGGAACTGGAGAACGTCATTGTCACCGAACGAGAAAGAAATGGCCGCTTCCACCACGTGCTCGAATATAATGCGCATGCGCATTTTCCGCAGCGATAAAAATGGCGACTACCGGCATTAGCCGTACAATGGTGGAAGCGTTCTAACTTTGCAACGGAGCATTTTCAGAGAAAACCGCACAAATTTTCTGACCTTCATTGCCCGTTAAGTAGGTAATATCGTTTGTGAGACGAACAAACATTCGAGAAGTGAGATGTAGAGTAACAGACACACACACACACACACATACGTAGTACCCTCGCTGCGCATGCGCGCCGTGGGTAATGAAAAGCACTGAAGTGAAAACCCTCGGCGACGCGCACGCGTAAGTAAAAGCATGCGCAGACTAATTGATGGGCTCGGTTTAGTTTTAGCTGTTACTCGTGGTCTCTTGCCAGCTCGCGCAGAGTCTGACGCGGGCTAACTACACTACTAGATAGCATGTGAGAGGCGATACACGCCCTGCGTTGCATCTTCTTGTGCCTCCGAAGTACGCAGAGCACGATCCGCGGTAAGCCATCCCGTCCGTTGCGCTTTTTCGCGCTCTAGCTATGCAACGGAGCATTTTCAGCACACCTCCATTGCCCGTTAAGTAGATCGTGTCCTTTGTGAGACGAACAAACACCCGAGAAGTGAGATTGAGAGTAACGGACAGACAGACAGACAGACAGACCCAATGAAAAGCACTGAAGTGCAAACCCTCGGCGCACTGTGATCATGCGCACGCGTAAGTAAACGCATGCGCCGTACCACTAATTGATGGGCTGGGTTTAGTTTTAGCTGTTACCCGTGGTCTCTTGCCAGCTCGCGCAGAGTCTGACGCGGGCTAACTACACTGCTAGATAGCATGCGAGAGGCGATTCAGGCCCTGCGTTGCATCTTCTGGTGCCTCCGAGGTACGCAGAGCACGCGGGTCGATCATGCCCGTTGTGTATTTGCATATTGGCTTTTTCGCGTTCTAGCTTTGCAACTGAGCGTTTTCAGAGAAAACCGTTCGAATTTCTGACCTTCATTGCCCGTTCAGTAGGTGGTATCCTTTTTGAGACGAACGAACACTCGAGAAGTGAGATTGAGAGTAACAGACAGACAGACACACAGACAGACAAACAAACCCAATGAAAAGCACTAAAGTGCAAACCCTCGGCGAAGTAGCTCGCAGAGAGTCTGACACGGGCTAGCTACAGTAGTAGATAGCACGAGAGAGTCGATACACGCCATTCGTTGTGACTTCTTGTGCCTTCAAGATAGACAGAGTAAGCGGACCCGGTCGAGGTCCGGTAAGCCTGTGCTAATATAAGCGCATGCGCATTATCCGCCAGCGATAAAATGGCGACTACGGGCATTTGCCATACAATGCTGGAAGCGCTCTAGCTTTGCAACGGAGCATTTTAGAGAAAACCGTTCGAAATTTCTGACCTTCATTGCCCGTTAAGTAGGTCGTATCCTTTGTGAGACGAACGAACACTCGAGTGAGATTGAGAGTAACAGACAGACAGACACACAAACACAAAAGCACTGAAGTGCAAAACCCTTGGCGCACTGTGATCATGCGCACGCGTAAGTAAACGCATGCGCCGTACCACTAATTGATGGGCTGGGTTTATTTTAGCTATTACCCGTGGTCTCTTGCCAGCTCGCGCAGAGTCTGACGCTGGCTAACTACACTACTAGATAGTATGCGAGAGGCCCTGCGTTGCACCTTCTGGTGCCTCGGAAGTACGCAGAGCACGCGGATCGATCCGACTGCGGTAAGCCGTCCCGTCCGTTGTGTATTTGCGCTTTGCAACGGAGCAGTTTCAGAGAAAACCGTTCTAAATTTCTTACCTTCATTGCCCGTACGTCGTATCCTTTGTGAGACGAACAAACACCCGAGAAGTGAGATTGAGAGTAACAGACAGACAGACAGACAGACACACAAACCCAATGAAAAGCACTAAAGTGCAAACCCTCGGCGAACTGGGCATGCGCGGTACCGCTAATTGATGGGCTGGGCTGCTATTATTAGTATCGTGGTCTCCCGCTAGTAGCGTCTGACACGGGCTAGCTACAGTAGTAGATAGCATGTGGGAGTCGATACACGCCCTTCGTTGTGACTTCTCGTGCCTTGAAGATACATAGAGCAAGCGGACCCGAGCCATAGATAATAATATAGCGGGTTCCGCCATATTATGCCCGAGCCTGTTCAAAATATAAACGCATGCGCCTTTTCCGCAGCGATAAAATGGGCGACTAGCATTAGCCATACAATGGCGGAAGCACTCTAGCTCAGCAACGGAGTATTTTCAGAGAAAACTGTTCGAAATTTCTGACCTTCATTGCCCGTTAGGAAGGTCGTATCCTTTGTGAGACGAACAGACATTCGAGAAGTGAGATTGAGAATAACAGACCGACAGAGACAGACAAACCCAACTACAGTACCCTCGCTGCGCATGCGCGCCGAGGGTTAACCAGTGGTGTTGTATCCAGCAAGAGAAATGACACCAAAACGAAACGACTGTAGGATAGGAGAATGAAAGAAGCAAAGGTGTGTACAAGGGAACGCTGTGACGCTGAAAACGAGCAATCTGGGTGTGAAGTGGTCGAAATATGCACACAAAGCATCGAAAACCCTTCTCATATAATAAGTGTATACATCAATCAAGTTGTTGTTCGTATTATCAAGGGTTATGGCACCGCCACCATCCAGTGTGAAGACAGTTGGCAAGACTTGGGCGAAGAAGGTGAATGCGTTTGCTCGTGCCGAAGTAACACGAATGTCTAACACTACCACTATACCAAAGAGCAGGGTCAGAGGGAGGAATTGGGAGACCAGGTATAAGGCCCACATGTACTCAGGAGGACAATCTATGCACTCTAGGGTGTGAAGGGAAAGACCGTAACCATCTTTGCACTCACCATTAAGTTCACTGACATCTCTGGGAAGATCAACGTATAAGTATTTAGATAGCTACAATTTAAGAGAGGAATTGAAAGTTACTTGTCAACTTTCACCCCTCAAAGAAAGCTATATCAACTGTATCCAGCAGGAACGTTGGTGCAAAACATGCGGATAACGTGGGGCAATGATATCAAGGATAAACTTAGGAAGATCTTTATCACCCTGCCCTTGGTGGGTCAAACATTTAGATAGCTACAAGAAAGAAATTGAAAGTTACTTGTCAACTTTCAACCTCAAAGAAGGCTATATAAACTGTATCCAGCAGGAACGTTGGTGCAAAACATGCGGATAACGTGGGGTAATGATATCAAGGATAAAAAAACTAGGACGCTGTAGAGTCACTTAGCAAGTTGAAAGCACCTTGTCATTTACTTACAACTCCATGCTGCACATCACAGAGGTTATAGCTACCAATACCACCAACTGACTTCCTCTGTATTTTCAGCCAGATCTAATTGGTATTTTAGCACATGAGTTTCTGTTCATATCAACTCTATGACTATAGCTATATAATATGTATGTACACCTTCCTTATTTGGCAGAACCATTAATTCACATATCGTGCACAATACACAGTTAATGAAATGTTAGTCACACACACACACACACACACACACTGTTTAAGCTAGCTATGTAGTCTCTACACACCAGAGGCTCACTGAACGTAGAGCTCCATTGTTTCAAAGGGCACGTCTTCATTGCTGAGAGCCTCGTCCAGACAGAGCCGTAGCTCAATGTCATCAGCAGTTGGTGTGGACAAGTTCTTACAGAACCACGGAGGAGAGTTGAAGGTACAGCAGGAGCCACTGATGCAACCAGCACCGTCCCAGAGTCGGTCATTGGTTAGGTAGGTAAATGGAGGGTCTGTATCATAGCGGTGACCACTGTCACAGAAGTAATCATTGCCAACATATGGTGGTATAGTTCCACTGTAGGAAGCACCATTGCAGGGACAGCTATATTGATCAGTTCTGTACTGAATGCCTCCAGCAGCAAAAGTCCAGATATGGTTACGTGGGGAGTCATGCGATAGGACTATGCCATCAACAAAGATAGTGTCAATAGATCCACCATTGTTAAGATAATTATTAAACGCATTTGTCCTTCCAAACTGGTAGCCAATGATTTTCCCACACACTCGACTGTACTGGAGTCCATGTGAGCTGAAAGTGGTACTGATGCATCTTCCGCTTTGCCCTCCACACATTGTCTTGCCAGAGTCAGTGACCTTTCTGAACCCTGCTGGACAGTTCTCATTGGGTCTAGTCATGTTGATATCGGCCACTCTCGTCCACCCTCCTCCCCCCTCGTCACACCCACACACCCTCTCCATATCACAGAACACCTGCACTACACGGCCTGTGGGGCTCAGCAACCAGTAGTAACCTGCATTTTTACATTAACTACAGTGTCATCTCAGATTAACTATTACACTATGTTGATAACTGGTCAGCATACAACAGTTTTTCCTTACCTGAGGTTGTTCCAGGATTGTCAAGGAGAATTTGGTTACAGCTGTCTGCTGGGTTTCGGAAGGTTCCAACTGTGTCTTGACATTGTGCTATATACCGTAGCAGCATTGCATTGTTGTGTGCAATGGTATAAACTCTAGCCACAGATGACAATACTGAAATTAAGGATTTACTGGAGGACTAACTAACCCAGCGACAGATTTTTATTTCAGTATTGTCATCTGTGGCTAGAGTTTATACCATTGCACACAGCAGCTGGGGTATAGCTAATCCTTTACATCTCAGTTTGGTCCACAATGAAAGAGCATGACTAAGACACGCATAATTACGTAGCAAATGCGATGTGCAGACCAGTAGCACTAATGGATTGCTTGTGAATGCTTGCAGCTTCAGGAAAATTAATGTGTGTGCCTTTTGGCTACTTCCTTCTAGCTAGAGCTACATGTGGCTATACTTACTCTGTGTGATGTTGAACACAATGGACATCAGAACAGTGTCTCCAGTCACTTCACTTCCACACTCGCGAGCTGGACCTTTGGATGTAGTAAAATCGGGGTAGTGGCTGTTTTGTACTAGCTATTGCACTGACTAGCAGGGATACCTGTATTGATGGAGGAGCAGTGGTCCTTGAGAATGTTGACAGTCGCATTCTGCCAGTAGTGTAGCTGTGAGTGTAGCTGATCCACCTCTGCCTTAACAGCAGCCAGTTCCTCCTGACTCACACACTCAGTAGAGTTATCTCCATCTGCAGTGACAGCAAACTGAGTGTGTCGTATGTATCAGTCTCTCTCAGTCCCTCACCTACTGTACAAACTGCAGCAATGCTCAAAAAGAGCAGCAGAATCAGACTACAAGTCATGATAGCGGAATGCCGTACGTAAATCAACGCGCACTATATATAGCACTCAAGACTGGCTGCATGCCGGAAGATGAAATTGAAATCTACTTATGATTAACTAAACTTGGACCTTGTGTTCGCAAAGTCTTTGTATAATCGTGACAAAATCATCCCATGGCTGTACTTCATTGTAATTATTGAGCAACATCATGCTAGTAAAGTTTTAATCACAGTTGTACACTGCAGGCAACAGCAAAACACATGAAGTATATATTATATTACAAAACATTATCCCTGGCTAGTTGCCAATTGAGTCTCGAGTTCTTCACTTTTGAAACTCTTCCCAGTTGGTATTACTCCGGTCTGTGAATATGCCGCATTACTGTAGATAGGCACATCAGTGGTGTTGGTGGTTGGGCTGGCATAATACGTCTCAGTGTTGTTTTTCCTAGACCTCCTCATTCTGATGATGAGTACGCATTGAGTCACAACAACTGTAGTGAGAGTGACCATCAGGAGGAGAGATACCACAGACACAGCAATCAGAGCAGAATCCACACAATCTTCAGAAGTAGGCAGAAGTTCCACTGCAGTAATAGAGTTATCCCATTGTAGAACAAAAAGACCAGAAGAAGTGCTATGTCATTATAAGCAGCACATGGTAATTATTGTACATGGGATCAAGCAGACAATGCCTGTGGTATATATACTTATTGCTACACACTTTTATACAACAGCTAACTTGGCTTGGCAACACCAATCATCAACTCTGCCTGTACACTCTGAGTACATACCTAGCCTACCAGTATTCTGAGAGGAGCAGTGGTCCTGGACAATGTTGCGGATGTTTATGCTCTGCCAGTAGTGGATCTGCGAGTGTAACTGGTCAACTCGCTTCCTAACAGCAGCCAGCTCCTGCTGACTCACACACTCAGTAGAGTTATCAGTAGTTGAGTCACCTGCAGTGGTAGCACCCTCAACTAACTTGTCTCTCTGTCTCTCTCTCTGTGTATGTATCAGTCTCTCAGTCACTCACCTCCTGTGCCAACCACTGAGGTGGCTGAGAGCAGCAAAACCAGACCAGCTATCACACAGCGAGACATGGCTACTAACTGCTTTCTCCTCACAAATTTGTACTGTTTACTTTTAGTAAGGGGGAAACTGAAGCAATGTGTATTAGTAACAGTTGTTTACACAGGTTATCTGGAGTTACGTTTTCTTATTCTTCTGCCTGGTTTTTTCTAGCCCTGGTATATATGTAGTGATCCTTCACATCAACTCTACACCTAATAGTTACTTTACCTTGATTATTGCACAGTTGTGAGATAACAATGCAGGAGCTTCAAAAGATCAAACCTTCAGAAGCACTCCATAATAACTAAGAGCCAACTAAATTATATAAATCACTATATAGGAGCAAGTAAATCAGTATTATGCGGAAAGAAAGACATAGTCTTTTCTCTTATATATTATACTAAAACATATAGTTTATATACAAAAAGTTGTGCTAGAAGTATGTAGCTATAAGCCTACACTAGGTCATTCTCTTCATAGTTCTCAAAGTATATTATATTAGTCGTACTTCGAGATATCACTTCCCCTTGTTGCCTTCTTGCTTGGAGAAAGTGACTCTTGCCCTTCGATTTCCTCATTATCATCGTTTGAAGCACCAGGACTGGTTGATTTGTTGGACGGGGTGGAGTTTGGGCCTGGTTTCTGCCAGCTTTTGGTTGGTCTGTAGGTGTTCATATCCTCCATTCTGCCAGTTTCCTTCATGAAGGACAAATAGTCATGCGAGCCGGACATTGTCAGGGGCCCCTCTTCGTTACTAACCAAACCCTCTTGTTCTGGATCAATTACAACTGTTTGTCTGCGACGTTTTCTTTCGGCAAGTTTGTCACGAATACGACGATAAAGATGCCTTATCACAACCACCGAGATGTAAATGAGAGGAACAAACACCAAGAAGTACTGCAGGCTAAAGGCAGTGGGCGATGATTCAGAGCTTATGATAGTTGTTCCATAGTTGTACATTGTCAGTGTGTTAATCCCCAAAAGGAGGGCAAACATGGCTGCGTCTAACTTGTTGTAGTAGTCGTCTTTGTAAGGACGCAAGATGATAAATGCCAGGAGTCCCACAACACAGAAGAATTGGATAAAAGAGTACTGCTCAAACCAATCACGAGTGAAGGCATACACAGCAAAAAGGGCTATGCAAAGAATAAGATAGAAACCAGCAAACCAGCGATAGTCAAATTCCACACATTTTTCAGTAGACTTAGTACCGTCTCTGTAGCATCCATGAAATGCTTCAAGAAAGGTTGTAAGTCTGGGCCAACGTGTGATTGTAAACTTTTCAAAATTAAATTTTCCCATTTTTGGCCACCTGTTGCAAATGATGTTGAGGTTCCGAGCAAGTGAAGGAACAATCAAAAGGAGAGGAGTTACAATTACAAAAATGAACAAGGCTAGCAGAGACAGTAGGACATAAGGTACATGTTTCCCCCCACGATAAGGAATAGTTCCATCATAAAATGGAACATAACCCATCACTTTTCCACTGATATCAACTAGTGGTGTTGTATCCAGCAAGAGAAATGACACCAAAACGAAACGACTGTAGGATAGGAGAATGAAAGAAGCAAAGGTGTGTACAAGGGAACGCTGAATGTTCCAGTGACGCTGAAAACGAGCAATCTGGGTGTGAAGTGGTCGAAATATGCACACAAAGCATCGAAAACCCTTCTCATATAGCCAGACTAAAACACGCACTATCCCTATCAGTACCAGTGGATAGACGGCTTCAAGATAAGTCATGGATATGGCTTCCAAGCTACTAAGTTGTGGACTAAGACAGATCCACTTGCGAAAGAACTGTAGATTCCAGATGTTATACAAGTAAGTGTATACATCAATGAAGTTGTTGTTCGTATTATCAAGGGTTATGGCACCGCCACCATCCAGTGTGAAGACAGTTGGCAAGACTTGGGCGAAGAAGATGAATGCGTTTGCTCGTGCCGAAGTAACACGGATGTCTAGCACTACCACTATACCAAAGAGCAGGGTCAGAGGGAGGAATTGGGAGACCAGGTATAAGGCCCACATGTAGTCAGGAGGACAATCTATGCACTCTAGGGTGTGGAGGGAAGGACCGTAACCATCTTTGCACTTTCCACACAGTATTCCTTCCCTATGAATATTGTCACAAAGAAAACCATTAAGTTTACTGATATCTCTGGGAAGATCAATGTATAAGCCTTTTGAACTGGAGTCAAAATAAGGAGTCCTGCTAAACTATTGTGTCATGATGATACACACCAATCCAGTTCCCTCGTTGTATTTTGGTACGAAAATCTGCCTCATTGCAATTAACTACTTTACTATTGAAATCACCTTTACACTGACACGAGGCAACGGCATCGGTGTCTCCCACTAACTCCATCCCTGGAGGGCACTGCAGAACAGTGACGTCCAGTTCCACTTGGATCACTCGAGGGTCGATAGTCTCAAGAATTACTGTTCCATTGATTACTCTGTCATTTCTTGCATGTATTTTGATACTATTGCTGGAAATGTACAGGCTACTAGAGTCAATATGTATATCATCGTCGTCAGGGGATCTGGCAAGAAATACACTCGCGCTCGTCACATTGTTTTTGCGATCGTCCCACATAGTCAGATCTGTCTTGCTCCGTTTACCGGGAAATATCTTGATCGTGTAATTTGATGTAGAGTCGAAAGTTGCTGGTGAAGTCCGAGTTTCAGTTTTGCAGTTGCCATCATCATAATCCCATTTGTCAGACCAACAGAACACGTTTGAGAGATCATTAGAGGAATTTCCAGAGGGGCCTTCCCACTGACATATCAGAAGAGAGGATGCAAAAATTGATTCGTTGCGGCCATTGGCAGTGTTGCCAGAGAAGAAGAATGTTGAGGTCCACTCGCTAGGTGCGACTGAGATATCACTGTAGCGAATAAAACAGTTTCTGGAGTTAATGAGATCATGTTCGCCAATCGATATCGCATAGATTGCTCCTCCCTCAATTTCAGCAGTGTTATTGACAAATTCTACTCTGGATAAAGGAGACGTCTGAATGAACGCTGCACCGAGTAGTGCAATGGCACCACCATTGCGACCTTTGTTGTTTGTGAAGCTCACAGTAGAACTGGGTGTGATGTAAATCCCAGGGGTTATTGCAGCAATGGCAGAGTGATCATTATCCCGAAAGATGTTCTCGCCCGTGAAATAGACTGGGATGGAGTCAAGGTAAAGTGCACCTATTCCAACAACAGTGCTTCGACTTGTAGTGTAATTAGTCGTAGTGTAATCACCAGTGTTTCCTTCAAAACTACAGGTAGTAAATTTAACAACAACAACAGCTCCTTTGGGTTCTGTATGCCACACCGATAAATCAGCTCCAGAACCAGCTCTGGCAACATTCCCCTCCCATGTCGTGTTCGTAAAACTCAGAGAATTAGTTGCATTGTTCTCAGTAGGCTCTCTTGCTGCATAAAACGACACTCCGCCACCATAATAGGCAGAGTTGTTACGAAAGTTGCAGCTGTCATAAGCGATAGAGTTCAGTTTGGCGTGAGTGTCCTCGAAGAAAATGTAGCCTATTCTTGCACCACCTCCACCTGTACCCTTACTACTATCCTCTTTGAAGAGACACTCATTATATGAGAAACTGGAGCTGCTAATGGAGACGGTATTGTTCATGCTGGAATCTTGCATTTCAATTAGGAGACCACTTCCCCATAATGCAACGTTGTCTGAAAATTCACAGTTTTCAATATTCATGTAGTTGTTTGTTGCACTTCCTTTGAAGAACATTGACAACCAGCCCCCTCTGCCAAATGCCATGTGTATCCATTTCTGTGGCAGCCGAATAAATGTTAATCGATTTGAATCCGCTACTTTTGCAGTATTGTCTGAAAAGATACAGTTGGATATGATGTAGGTTGAGTCTCTGGTGTAATCATCAGGAATATTAGAGGGGCCATTGAAGCAAGAGGTGTTGCCGGGATAGCAATAGGCAAACTCAATGTACACACCACCACCTCCATTCTCAGAGTCATTCTTATTAAGTGGTTTGTTTGAGATAAAGTTGGAGTTTGTAATGTTGTTGACGCCCACTGTGCTGTACATAATCACACCAGTTCCTTCAGTCTCCTTTGCTATGACGTGGGACGAGTGGTGACAGTCGACAGAGAAGGAAATAGAGAGTACTTGTGACCTCCTGAATTGAGATCCATTAGAAGAGAAATCTTTGCTGGTGCTGTTCTGTTAGGGAAACCACGCTGGGAACACTAAATTCTCGAGTTTTATTCCATCGGATTTGATAAATGAGAGTCCAGCACTCTTTCTCACAGTCATTTCTACACAAGTTCAGTGTGCTGCAGTTCCCAGTGATAGCGAAACCTCCGTTCTCCCTTCTATCACAGTCAGCCGTGAGTCATGGTCAAGGTGTACGGTCCGCCACTGACAATCAGAGACACTGGTGTTGTCGGGAGATGTTCCTGGACACACTCGTGCAAGAGTGAGGGTTTTGCAAGGACTTTCAGGGCTCCCTGCGCAGAGCACTGGTGCTGGAGATGCCCTTT
>CASHTH010003521.1:0-12623 GCA_030341885.1 Geodia barretti
CTAGTCACTCCGGATGCACAAAGCTATACTGACACCATCCTATATCTTTGGTACTAAGCAAGTTTAACAAAGATATAGTGATGGTGTCATGTATCTTTGTGCATCCTAGCTGTGTAGTGACCCTTGTTCTCCTCTTTTTGGTGTCTTATCTCCCCTTCTCATTTGTAGAAGAAATGATTTTCCACTTGTCTAATATTATATGCACTCCAGTAGTTCGTTCCACTCTATTTAAGGGTGGTGCAGGTGACATCATTGCCATGATTCATACATAGCTACACACCAGCAACAGCTAATGGGGCCCATCTCTAGCAACCAAATGGCATGGGTTCTTATGCACGCTTCAGTTTTCTGCCAGCTACGAATAGATGTTCACACGATTCCTGCCACCGCAACCGAAACTCGTACTCCTACTGAAACTGGTTCAGTGCTGGTTTGTGGTGCTCATGGACATTGTGATTTTCTCTTTTCTGCTTCTACGGCACATTGTTAAGCTCTGGGTTGTGTGGTGTAGTAGGGATCGTTAGACCTTGACACACCGCCATTGGTTGCAGTCATTGGTTTCCCCATCACATTCTACAAGTGGACAAGTGGTTGGGTTAGGAGCTCTGCCTTAGGTTGTTGAGATAATAATAGAGTCCAGTCCAGTATGTCTACTCTTCTTTTCCTTATGGTCATGGTCTTTGGTGAAGTATATACGTCTGTAGGATGTATTGCATTGCTCTTTGAGGGAAATCAATGTTGTTACATAGTAAGTTGACACAATAAGCTCACAAGTATACAAACAGTATGGTCATAGATGGATGATGGTTATATACGAGATCGTGACGTTGTTCATAGCGATGTGCTACAGTTTTATACTGCTATGTCTCCATAAGCGAGTTGATATCAGTGCCTGCCTTGCATTGACGGCCTGTTTTGATTGGGTGATTAAGTCCATACTCCCTACTTCAGCTGTATGAAATCATCAGTCATGTACTAATGGACAACTGTGAGCTTGTTAATTTTTACAAACAATGCAAAACACAACAACACACCGTACAGTCCCCTTAGTAGGAGTTCTAATTAGCCCACTACACTCTGTAGCCTAGGCAGAGTGCCCTTATGTCACGTATGGAGTCAGGGCAAAGAATGACCATTCGTACAAGGCATACACATTATATCAGGATAGACATGGGAATAAACGGACACTACACATGCACATTACGCTTCATGGATCGATCACGAATGGTCATTTATAATAGTCTCAATACACACATTTTCCTACAGAGCTACAGCAGGCAGGACTGTACAATACAGAGGCAAACTTTACATATCCAAAATGGACACAGTCTTAGTGACTTACCAATAAATGGTAAACTTGAGGCTTCAAAACTGGGTAGGTTTAGAAGCTCCAGATAGCCAGAATCCTTTTCCAGTAAACAGTTTATTGTAGTAACCAGTCCGCTGAACCTGGGACGCATAGCTGCATCCAACTTCCAGCATGAACTCATAACTTGGTATCTGAAATGAATATAATATCATTCCTGAAAGTTAAAATCAGCCAACTTCTTGGTTGCAGTAATTATGACAAGAAGTAATATTCAAATTTAGAAGAATGGAATAGGCAATGGAGCTGTTCCATATCTCTTTTCTGGTAAAAATGGTATGCAAATAAACACTGACATGTCATCACTGCAGGCTTTATTGTCAGGGATCTCCAGAACGGCTCCTCTCTCCAGCTCTGGGAGGATGCCCATGGCATGTATTCCATTATAGGGCACATTCCCACATGTAAATATTTCCCACATTGTCACACCAAATGACCACTGCAATAAAATTACATTTGTTTGCACATTCCAGGAAAGACTTTATTTTTCTCACAACATCAGTAGCCTCATTGTAGATGTCATTCTTGATGCTCTCAGGAGCCATCCATCTAATGGGGACTTTCTCTTCACCGCCAGGTTCACTCTTGTCTCGACGAAAGTACTTTCTGCAGTACATATCTTCTGTTAGTCCAAAATCAGCAACTTTTACGATTCCCTTTTCATCGATCCTGAAAAGAGACAGTTTAAACGTGGAACATTAGAACTAGTCCTAAATCAGACATGCAGTTCCTTGCTGCCAAGTCACGATGAACAAACTTGTGTCCTGAGAGGTACTCCATCCCCTTGGTGATGTGGTATGCCATATTTAGCATAATTCTACGGGCTTCTTCCATCTAATATCATGAAGTGATCTCTGAAAGTGTTGTTGTAACTCTAGTTACATACCTTTTCCTTCGCACATTCATTCACAAACAGCAGTTTCTCCTTGTGACGTTTGACATAGTGTAAAATACTTCCATTAATCATGAATGGCATGATAAGGAGGGGCATTTCTCTATCAATGCACACTCCAATAAGAGACATCACATTAGTGTGCTCGAACGACAACATTGTAGACACCTCCCTTGCCAGTCTCTCCAGATCAACAGTAGAGAATAGTGCTAGGGTGTTTCAGTTGTATATATTCCTTGATAAGTCACAAAATGAAATTGATCTACCTTTTCCTGTTTTTACTGCAACAAGTTTGTTTCCAACTGCACTTTTGATATAGGCTTTGTAAACCAGCCCAGACTCCCCTACATACATGTGCACTATAGTGAAGCATGAAATACCATGAAAAAGTAAACCCTACCTTGTCCCACAGTCGTGGATAACTGTATTTGATCTTTTGAATAGATCATATTCTTATTTTGTAGCTCTTCTCGCAGGTGTTGGAGTCTGATTGACTGGCTGCTTTCACCTGTAATCAAAACTGGAGTAGAACATTTGCATCAGGCAAAACCTTTCATTCATACCCAGAGTATCATAAACGTTTGAAATTACAGCATCATGAGCAACAGCAACAGCTCTTTGCCTTGATGTAAACAGACGCACATTCATAGTAATTGTGACGAAAAGGTGAAAAAGCTCACTGATTATATTGTCTCCATCTCCTATACAGCATAACAATTACAATAATAGCTAATAGGACAAGCAATGTTACTAGTACAATTGCTGCAACAGTTGCACCATTTAGAGACGAATTTGATGAAGATATTTGTGCTGAACATCCACATCTTTCTGGCATTTGAACATCAACATCCATTGTTGATTTATCCACATCAATGAAAACACGGTTGCTTTCGTTGTGCTCTCCCAGTGATAAAGAAAATTTACTTTTAGTGCAGTTGGGGAAATATTGACAGAGGGCACTTGAGGTAAAATCAACAGACAGGTCGAAACACTGAATATCAGTCAAGTTTGTTTGATTAACCTCAAAATACAGTCTTCCTGGTATAGGTGCCATTAAAACTGCATGTGGGTAAAAGCGTGTGGGCATTTTGAAAGCATTAAATATTTCAAACGTACATTTTTTGGCATTATGAGACGTGATGTTGATGAAAAACTGCTCCTCTATTCCAGGAGATGTGCTGTTCACACAAACTTCAACAGACTTATACTTCTCAGAAAGGCTGACGACACTGGGTTCTTCAAACCCAACCCTCACGACTATGAGACAAATTTCAGGAAAATATGGAATGCACCTCTATTTTACGTATGGTCTATCCCTCGATGTTTACCGCTATCTTCATAAGCATACTTTAAATGCAGAAAGTAATTATGATACCTGTACATACTAACTTACAGCACTCCATTTCTGAAGTATCGTCAATGACAATAGTTGCAATAGAACGTTTTGAATCTATCCTTATTGCTCTTTTCCAGTAGCAATTATTGCAAGTCTGATCTGAAAGCCTTGTTGAGGTATTCCTAGTTCACACATGTTATCATCCTTAATGCTGTAATTGTGACACTCCACTGATGCTCCAATCACAAACTCTATTGTCTTGTAACAGTCTTTAACTGCATTTGCCGTCTCAAACCCTGTTATTACTATGAAAATATTCATAGTCCGGTGTTACACTTAATGTATACCTTCATCAGGTAGTAGAGCAATCGTGAATGGCTCTAAAGCCTCTCCATTAAATGAGTTTAGGATCTTAACACAAACAGATACCTCTCCAAGAGACTCAGTTGTTGTGTATTCTTTAGAACTAAAGCCAATCACCATACCTGTGTGAAGAGTGTATATGAATGAGTGCAAAGGGATAGGTTTTTCGTACAGTACAGTTTGACATACAACTTGACACATACAATGTATGGCTAATAAAGATCTCTAGTTGGAGGGATCTACGGGATTTCAATGAACCCAATGGTCTCTGTATTTGGAGTAGTGAGGACACTACACAGGTGGCCCCAGCCATAGGGTTCACTGAAACCCAATGGATACTTAGTTTTGTGTCAAACTGTGCTATGAGAAACTAAAAAAAAACGTTAAAGGTGCTAGAGTTGAATCCAACAATAAGCCTACATACTTGATTACCGTCATCATCCATGATGGTGACAACTGCCGACTCAGGACTGAGACTAATCCTACTGTCAAGGTTCGGGGTCCTCTCCAGTACAATGCCAAAGGATTCATCGTACTCAGTAATGTTGTCATTCACAATTGATATATCTGCACATGCCTTATTCTGACAAGCACTGAACCTCAGATATACTGGAGAATGTCCGTAGTCATTCCGGTATTCTGTAATATTTATGTCATTATCTCTAAAACACAATCTTTTGAGTTCCTACCAGCACTCATGTCTCGAAGGTTGAGTGAGACTTCAAACTCGTAGTTTACAGCACATTCAATGATGTCTGATGTGTTTAGCACACCACACACCACTACTGATAATCTATTCTCTGACACATTATACCTGCTATGCTCTTGAGTGACCGTAACGTAATCTGGAAGTGTACGTCATAAAGAAACAAAAAGTGTTGTGCAAGGAGATTAGTATGGTATTGCTGTAAAATATATATTTCACACTTACGATCATCATCAACAATCGTGATTGTAGCTTGGGAATCTGCTCTCTCAGGACTCAGTGTTATGACACCAGTTGGGCTTGCAAGACCCAGTACTACAGTCTTATTTCCTCCACACGGTCATTATTGGCAACTTTCAAACGGAAACATTCCATGTAAGTTGATTGAGAGGAACTATTTGTAACAAACTGATCCTTAGCCTTAGAATAGGTGAGAGTCTCATCCATTCCTTCGTAATCTAAAAACAACACATGTGTAGCAACAACTGTGCACTTATATAGCATGCTATGATAATATACCTAATGAGGACGATGTGTCATTCAATATCACTATAGACACTCTGCTCACTTCAATTAGTGGACTCTCAAATGAATTGCTAGACACAAGTGAAATGCAAACTCTTAGTCTCCTTCCTGCATCCTCTCTCACAGTCAAGGTATTAGGATAGAAGACAGCAGCGACATCTGCATGCAACACACAGTATGAAGATGGTTTCTCTTTGAATATTATGTTATTGACATACCGTAAGATATGGTCTCATATATTAACAGTCTCGAAACTTCAACATAGCGCACGCCTAGAGTAGTAACAGTCAGAACAATCCTGTATCTATCTACTGGAGCAGTAAACATGGCCAAAACTATCTGAGAGCGAAAGCAGTACTGTGTTTGATTTGTTCTGATAACAAAGTACAAACTGGAGTTTATTAGTCCTGCAATAGAAATTAATGTAAACAGAATTAAGCATAATGCCATAGTTAGAGTTATACCTTGGGGTTCTCTACCGAAAGAATCATATGTAATGATAGATGCATGGATAGGCGGTAAAGCACCCTCTCCCAAATCGAACTGGGTTTGCTGAAGACCTAAAATTACACATATGTCTTGGGTGACTCCATCCATTGCACTTCCATAATAGTTATTTTGATCAAATTCAGCTCTCACTTTTGGAAATGAAATATTAAACTATTATCCCAAGCACGTCAAAGATTTGGAAAAATACCTATGCATACTCCGTCTGAATACTCAATAAACCCTGGTAGACAGTCGCCACAACTGACACCAGTCTCAGACGGAATGCATTCCCTATTGTAGGGACATCCTCCGTAGTATGGCATGAGACACTTGTCTGTAAAACACACAAGTGGAAGAGTCATACAGGGGATGGCTTGAAACACCAAAAAATAAAGCAATGTGGGGTGGTTGGTTACACAGCAAAGGCACAAAAGTTACACAACACCATTTCTTTTATGCTGACACTCCAACACTATCATGTTGTATTAGCTAATCAATGACACTCGGCATTACATTATACAGGAGTGTTTATATTACTTACTCTCACAGAGAACATTGGTCTCATCCTCTCCATTCTCACAGTCTTTGACACCGTTACACAGAGCATCAATGAGAAGGTAATTCTCCTCAGTTGAAGAGCACTGAAATGTCCTGTTACCTGATTTTGAAAAAAAACTTACCTATCCATTCCCACGGTAGCTACTTGGTAGCTAGCCAAAAGTAGGTGGACAGAAAGTTCCACAAACATGAATAGACAGTCGAAATGTTGTGGTTAAGTTACGTTATGCAGATATTTCATGTACATTTTGCTTCATTCAACTCTGTTGGCTACTCCAGTATATGTGATTGTGACTATGGGAATGGTTTGCATTTTTTTATGGTAGGACAGAAGTTGTGACTGTCCTAGTTTTTACAAATATCGCGTTCTCACCTAAAACGTCTACATCATAATGATGTAATTGAGATACTTCTTCTCTGGTTGTGTGAAAGACAGTTTTGTGAGCTTAGGGATTTTAGTTATTATACCTGTTTGGTAAAAGAGCCTGACCTATGCACTATAGCTTGAAAGTGTGTCCATATGACGAAAGTCACATTTCCCATAGCAGTGGAAACAGCAAGATAAACTTTCAATATGCTATCCCTAAAACTAGTTGAAGATACACATCATTGACACGGGTGTAGCTAACCACTGAAAAGCTGACTTTAAACTATGATGTATCATAGGGATGGCACAGGTCAAATCTTTCTAGGGGATATAGGGATGGCTCGAAGCACCAAAAAGAAAGAAACAAGGGGTCATTACACAACAAAGCTACATGACACCACCCCTATCTTGATTCATAGGTAAACGGACAAAGATGCTATAGCTTTGTGTGTCCTTGCTGCTACTTCTTGGTGCTTTGAGCCATCCCTCTATCCCCCTTCATTTGATTTTTCCACTAATACCAAGCAAAAGCACACAAATAAATTTTAGGGTAGTAGTGGGTTGCTATAATTATGTTACTATTGAGTGCAATCATTGAATTCGGTCACTTTGACGCTTATAATAATGTAAGACCTAATTCTGTCGAAGACTTCTTTGTTCTCTGGACATAACTCCAATGACTAACTAATTCTTATTTGTACCAGAGTGAGTGAAACTTATTTTCCAACGTTTCAGCCCTCTCACGAGGACCTTCCTCAGGGATGAGTACAAAACAAGAGCTGAGAGGAGATCAAACACACAGTGGATTACAAGAAAAAACAAGTTATTGCAAGATGCAATCCCACACACAAGAAACCTCCCAGATCACTGTCTCTGTTTATCAATCTGCCTCCATGTAGTCTGAAGATCAGAGAGGCCCTCCTACACATCAGATGACATGGAGGCAGATTTATAAACAGAGAAAGTGGTCTGGAGGTTTCTTCTGTGTGGGATCCCCTCTTGCAATAACTTGTTCGTTTTCTTGTAACCCACTGTGTATTTAGATCTCCTCTCAGCCTACGTACTATAATATAATAGGTGTGTGGTAGAGCAAAGTCGTACACCAAAAAGAGTTCTTGGTAGTGAGTAAAAGGATCTCTCCCATGCCTGACTCTATATACGAGCCACAACCCCTTCCTCACATCTCCCATAAAAGTATGGACGGAGGAAATAGTAATGGCTTAAAGGAAATTGAGGTGAGAGTACTAGCTACTTGGCTAAGAAGAGTTGGGATGTTGCAACACAGCTGAGCTAGGCTACATGATGCAACGGGCATAGTAGTGAAAGGCTACGCTACTATGCTTTACTAGTCCCAAGATTTGGGTGTTGTTTGGCTCAGCACAAGTGAATTCAATAATATGCTCTACCTTTGTAAAAAGCCATTCTTTACCACTGTAATTCCCCACCCACAAAATAGCATTCATCCTGCCTCACAGGTTTGTGGGGTAGCACCTAAACTTTTAGCTAGCTATACACACTTTAAAAATTCTATGTAAACAGGAGTGGGTAAGAAGAACCTACTGCATTCCAGCATAACAGTTGTGGGAATTCCACCAGATCCTGGGATCCCTTCCTCATCATCACTAGGTCCACCCTCGTCATAATCTCCAATACAGACATTTGCACCATTACAAAGCTCAGACACAGAAATACACTGCAGTTCGTCTGCAAATGGACAGGAGAGGTTGTCCATAGGATTTTCCTCGTCAGGATCCTCCTCTTCAGCTTCACATGGTAACGAGTCAACTGAGGTCTCTACCACTCCGGCTTGGAGCACCGTAAGATAAAGGAAAAGCTCTATCAGTTTATGTTTCTGTCGGCGAAAGCGTTTCATAGCAGATCAAACGGATGGTCGCAGAAGTGTAAGTCCGCTAACTACAAAAATGTGCTTAGCAGCCGAACATGCCCGTGTTATAGCGAGAAAAGAATATGAAGCACTCACTCTTCCGCAAATAAACGGCGGTATGCCATTTCGCGCAGGGACCACTGAGTCATTATGCGCGCGCATGCGCGGTAACTCATTACCTCATAGCGCGCGACCTACGACATCAGTGCATGCGCGATCAAGTGCTTTAGCGCTGCATAATGCGCGTTTCGTGCGTGACCGGGCACATTAGTCAATCAAAAGTCTTTGCTAAATAATGTAAAAACATGAATGATTGACACAGCTAACTTATAATTATTTGCTCAGCTCCCAAGTTACATTCAGCTGGTCGTCTGTCGATGTGCAACCTGTCCATATGCTTGGTTCTCAGTCAGAGAAAAAGCAGGTTTTACTGGCTCCTCGTACAGTGGTGGAGCCATTCTTCTCTTCTTTCTACCTTGAGACTTCATCAGACACCACATCCCACAGCAGCCAAAAACCACACCCACTGGCAGGACCACCAGTAGAGTGAGGGTTACTGAAAGACCTGCAACAGCATCAACTGAGAGGCCATTTTCATCGCTACTACAACTAGTAGTGATGGCTGTAGAGGCATTGCCAGTGCCATATATAACTGTATATAGAAAAAGTAAAATCTCAAATACACACTTATCATTTCCGTGTAACATACAAGGCACTCCATCAAGGCTGATTATAAAGCAGATGGTCTCATCAGGGCCTAAGGTGATAGACGCAGCATCCACACAGAAGGAGGCAGAGTTTCCAGAAGAGATGATCATTTCGGTTGATTTCTGCTGGATCTCACACTCTCCTCCAGCCACTGCTCTGGTTCCAAATGTTACCAGAACGGGAGACTTAGTCTCTGGACACAGTGCGTTTTTTCTCACAGTCACAATCAACAGCAACTGAGTAGTCAGCATCAACTCCTTTTCCACAATAACAGGCCGTGCTATAGAAGCAATTGGCATGTAGTGATTGGCTTTTCCACACCCAGAAAACACAACTCACTGTCAAATGTGCTGCTGTTTATAGCTGAACCAAGATCATTAGTGAGATTAACAGAGATTATGTAGACATCTCTGGAGACATTCACAGTGCAGTAGGTGCTATAAGAGGTGGCATCAGAACAGGCAGGATCTCCGGAAGATAACGTGTGACTACTGGCAGTCTCATCAGTGGGAGTGAGACTCAGAATGAAATCCATATTAGGATAGACCACTCCTTCCTCCATTTCATACTACAGCCATAATATATATAGACACAGCAATGATAACTGCTAACAACGACCTAAGAGCTACAAGCATCCTCACCGTCAACTCAATTGTCCATGGCAAGGATTCACAGGTGAACTGAACCGCAATGTTAGGTAGTGGGGGTACTAAAAGAGTGTACATATTCGCAAGTCTCAACAACTTGGTAGCGAGGTAGAAAGGCAAGGCAAACAAGTCAACTACACCCAGGACAGCTCTTTCTTTTCAAGGAAAGAGCTGTAGGAAAGAGCTATCCTGGGTGTAGTTGACTTGTTTGGCTTGTTAAAACACCACAGTTAATAAAAAGTATGTCCAACTCTGGCACCACAACACATGTGCAGCTAGGGAGGGGAGAAAAAAGCACTGCTTATGCAGTGTTACCCAATTATTAACTGCATCACTGAGATTTCATAAACCCCTGGTGACTTGGTGTGCATGCACAGTGAGGGCTACGGTCCTTGGTTTGTAGCCTGTCCGATGGTCTGCACTTCTTAATCTTGTATCTCGTGCTATGACATGCAAAAAGAATAGTACTAGCATATGGAGTGTGAAGTTAATAAAAAAGCCCGTTTCTCTAAGATTGCTCACCCGAAAAATATAGCATGTTTTGTTTACCGCGCAAGGTCCGCTGCAGAAATTTTATGAATTTCCTCCCATTTACCATAAATCCAAAACCATTTGCGCACAGGATTAAACCATTATGTCTCCTTTCCATGGAAGGGTGTGACTTGGTATTTTGTGAACTACAGAATTTCTCAGGGCGTTCATGAACAATGGTATTTTGACACTTGCAGTACAATCACCTGCAGCAGGAATGTTGATAGCTGCTGGCTGACTTTCCAGGCCACATGTATTGATAGCTGAGACCATGACCTCTCCATATACCAGAAAGGGTAGTGTAGCTGCACTGTCTGCCCACCTGTCACTGTAGCCACCCTTTCTGCACTGTAGTATATACTTCATGACAGCCACTCCCCCAGTATAGGAATGTCTGGTCCACTGGAGATCCACTGATCTCTCTATCACAACTCTATCGTTGTAACTCAGAGATTTTTGGGAGGGTCTGGGGTACCTAATACCTGGATATATAAGCATGTGAACCAGGTGTTCTGCTTCATGTGCATGTGGAGGAAGTTGATCCTGTATTTGAGCCTTAAATAGAATGCCACATTTGGATGCTTTTGTACCATGATTCAGGTGAGATTTGACATCTGGCCTTGGCCTTAGGCAAACAACTGGGGTTACGCAAAGTTGTACGTTGGAGTTGCAACAATTCTTACCACTGAGAATTATTGAAGTGCTCTCTTTGACCTCAACTGCTCCAGTGACTCCCACACAAGTCAGATTTGATCCATTACTGGCTCCATCACCAGTAGAGTTGAGGTGAAGAAGTACCTACTAGCACTGTTGGGATCTTCAGTTTTGTTTGTTAGAGTAGCGCTGTATGCATTACTCATATGAAACATAAACAGCTCCAATGTTCTCTGCATGACCAAAATCCAGACTTCCACCGGTTGGTAGAGTCCATGCACTGCAAATGATGGTACCGATATCTCACACCTGTACTCATCATCTGCTGTGGACAAGGAACTCCTGCAGGGGATCTGGTTCGATCCTGACCACAGAAACATCCTGTGTTGCAGCTATTATATATGGAATGTGGGAAATGTAGAATTGTAAAGCAACGTAGGGTAAACAACCTTGTGTTATCCATAACTAATTTGGTGGAGTTAAAAAACTTTTCAAACAACATGACTTAATAATATTATACACTAGTATACAATATCACATTTTAATCCTTAGTTGTGTTTATTGCAGTCACGCTAAAAGCAGTATTTGTACTCGGTGCTAAGCATTTAATACCCTAATATAATATACTGTGCTAGTTTGCTTGGGGGTGTATAGCTACAATGCCGTGTGCCATGCAAGGCCACGCTCGTTGACAATGAAGACGGTCAGCATAAGCTTAGACTATTCTGCAATTCATCCTCCGGGTGTTTCTATGCTCCACCTTATGGTGTGGTAAACAGGTAAAAATTTAATACATAGAAATTTAGAAATGCAGTTAAATATTATTCATACCTGAAAAAATGTTTGACAAAGACCCAACCAAACAAAAGACACATTTCACCTGAGTAAAAAGTTTAATATGCAGCGCTTTGTGTACAGTGTAGCTATCATGAACTGTAACATTAGAAAATTAACTAGTATATAGGCGAACGCATGGCATTTTTGGCGAGCGGGAGCGAGCACACAATGACTGTATCTGCACGAGCCATCATAGCAGCGCATAGAAGCGCGTTACCCGACGCATGCACAGTATGCTAATCAGACGTCGGTAGACGCTCTATTTAGGATAACAGTGAAATCTCACTGATCCGCATACAAACGCCTCGAAACTCTCGCGAAAATGGCTAGCTATTCCTCAAAACACACCACAAACCACCACGGGTCCCCCAAAAAATAAAAACATCTACTATAACATATGTCCCAAAATTTTCATACTTCCCTGCAATCCTCTCGACACGAGAAATCCCTTATAATCGCGATTTCCTGATTTTCCGTGTCTCATATTCTTCATCTTCTTCTCTTCTTTAAACCCGCTATCTCCTTACCGTACCATCTCAAAGCCTGATTTTTTCACTGAACGCTCCAATTTCCCGGAGTTGGTGCACGACATCAAACGTCATTTCTTTCCTGCCCGCAAGTCCTACGGTAGATCTGGAGCTCTTCCATGGTCGACAAACTGAACACGCCATATTTGCTGCAAACTCAGCATCATTGAGCCGGCCCCGTTCGCATTCAGCTCCGACAGGGGCGCGGCGCACGTAGAGCAGACCACGTTGT
>CASHTH010003522.1:0-50284 GCA_030341885.1 Geodia barretti
TGATGTCATTCCTGGAGATATGTAACTACATTTGTGTGTCATGGCATGAATTTTGACTGAACTTGTCACATAGTTTTCTGTAGCTCACTCTTGAATTGATCGATGCGCGCCGTACTCCGCGCGCCCCCCGGAAGCGGAAACAAGTGTTTGGTAATTCGCGTGGCACCGCTGAGATCTGTGCTTGCGTCGAGTTTCCTCTGTAGTTTGCAGGTTTGCTGTCAGACTTTTCCTCGTCTTTTAGTTTGGGAATGATGATGCTATACCCAACCATGGCTATATAATATGTAGACCTCGGAATGGTTGGAATTAGTTATAGCAACAGTACTCAGTGTCACACTGAGACCTGGAGACATGCAAGATGATACTTATCGTGGAAATGGTATTTACTTAATAGTGACTCTATGATGAATAGTGGTGGAGAGCCTGGTATGTTTTATGAGTCTTGGAGAAGCAAGAGAGTGGACCTTCGTTGCAATGATTGTTCCACTTCACCAACTGGTATATATCATTGTGAGATTCCAACAAAATGCTGTCAATGATGCTATATACAGACATCTCAGTGAGAGCCATAGTCTATGTGGGACTGTACACTAGTGCAGGTAAATTGTAGCTAAGTGCAGCAGGAATTGATGAGGAGACCAGTTCTAGTATTAAAAGATGTTTAAATATCTCGCATGATCTTTTTATAGTGTGGTAGCTAAATCTCTTTCTCTCTAAAAACAGGAGGGAGCATCTCAATATCAGGAGGAGTGACATTTGATTCTGACCAGCTGACCCTCACATGTATCTCTACGGGTGGACCTGCCACCACTGTCACTTGGACCAGAGACTCCACCACTGTCACCCAAGGAACCCAGACTGTGTTGAATGATGGAGTGACTGCACAGTACACCCACACTCTGACTGTGACTGCTTTTGGAGCATACACATGATGCAAAGCTATCATCTGCATCAGCTAGCATCACATTAGGTATACCTTATTCCCATTTGTTGTAAAGTAGTCCATTGGCAGAGAGACAGATGGATGTTCCAATAGGAATCATCGAAGTTTTACTGTAAATCAAGGTTTTAGTGGTTCATACAGAATAACTGGACTAGAACCAGGGAATAGGTATACCATTACTGTGACAGTCTTCAATGCAGCTGGCAGTGCTGCAGTCAGTAATGCTGTAACTACAACAACTATGGAGACAAGTAAGAGGCTCAGTCAATATTGTATACTTATCCCTGTTATTCATCAGATCGGTAGACTCTCTATATAGGGACGACACGGGTGAAATCTCACGTGATCCGCATACAAAACGACTAAAATCTCGGTGAGAATCACTCCCTAGGCCTTCAAAACATACTAGCAATAGTCTACGGGCCCATATCTACCTATACATGTCCCCCAAGACCTCATACGCACCTTCAGTCGTCCACGCGAGAATTCGCTCATACGCGATTTCACGATTTTCGTGTCATCATCATATTCTTCATCTTCTTCTTCTTCTTCTTCTTCTTCTTCTTCTTCTTCTTCTTCAGACCCGCTAGCTCCTTACCGGAAGCACTTGAAGCGTTGATTTTTTCACAGAACGTCTCCGAATTTGCCGGAGGTGTGCATGCATATCAAGCGATCGTTTCTTTCTTGCCGCAAGTCACTACGGTAGATCGTTGAGCTCTTCCTCGGTAGTCACTGAACAACGGCATTTGTTGCTAACTCAGCATCAGTGAGCCGCATGCGCCGAGGAGGGCGTTTCCAATGCGGCGCGCGCGCATTTTGTCTCGTAAACCTGGTCCACGAATTAACGAGACTAAGCCAGGACTGGATGCCTTCAGAGAAAACTACTCTCATCCTTCGGTGCCTTCTGTAAGTCAGTGTGCACATTTGTAAGTGGCTAGCTTGCGTTTTGCTGTTGATTTGCACGAGGCAATCTGCGCCGTGTTACGCGTGCCTTGCCAGGCGCCTTCATTCTTTGTCCCCCAGGTTATAGCTATCATTGTAGTCTGATTACTGAAGCCTGCCTATGAAACCACCCCACCATATGTGCCACAATCTAATTGCATCCTTGTTGGAGACACTACACATACACCCTGCTTCAGGTAGGAGCAGCCCATTAGCTTCTGCTTTCAACAGTTATCTCTACAACACCCATGAACATCAGAGTGACTGAAAAGGCAGTGTTGTCATAAGGCGTGAAAAATAGTGGAAACAAGTGGAAAAATCATTTCTTCAAAATGAAAGGGGGATATAGGGATGGCTTGAAGCACCAAAAAGGAAGAAACAAGGGGTCATTACACAGCAAAGATGCACAAAGCTACATGACACCATCCCTATATCTTTGTGTTATTGTTCACAACCAATCTCGCCCTGCTGACATTTTCCTCCCTAATTGGGAAAGAGCCGCGCTTGCCGTCTCCGTCATTTCCACTCTGCAACAGTTTACCTTGAAGTAAAGTTTAATATGAGACAAAGATATAGGGATGGTGTCATGTAGCTTTGTGCATCTTTGCTGTGTAATGACCCCTTGTTTCTTCCTTTTTGGTGCTTCAAGCCATCCCTATATCCCCCTTTCATTTTGAAGAAATGATTTTTCCACTTGTTGTAATACACACATCCTACAAAGGTCCCAGCTCAGTCAGAATTGGTACAGTCACAGCCAGTAGTAGCTATTACTGCCCAGTGGGGAGAGGTACCTTGTCTTGACCGTAATGGAGAGATAACTGGTTACAGAGCGCAGGCTGTGAGAAATGGAATAGTAGAAGAAACTGCTAGTGTCAGTGGTGATGCTAGACAGGCTAAAATCTCTGGATTTTCTCCATCAACCCGGTACACTGTCCAAGTGGCAGCAGTGAATGGTGTTGGTTCTGGTCCATACAGCTTTGGTATCTCTGTCAGGACTAGTGGTAAGTTTGGGGATGACGAAATAAGGCGAAGTTTTATGTGTGGTATTGTGACTGAGTCTCGACTCAGCAATGGGAGAGAAAGTTTTGACAGTGTAGGGGAAAAGCCATTCCTAAGGGTCTAATAACTGCTGAGACATGAAGTCATACCCACTAAGCTGTGTAGACAACATCCATTACCTACACAAAAAAACTTCTGGCTTTATACACCTGTTTTGTATGCCAGTGTGTATAGGCACAGGTTTTCTCAGCCTTAGCCTAAACTTTTCTCAACAGATGGACTTAGTACACAAGTTATCTCCTCATCCACTACATGTCTGACCATCTCATGGACACTGGAGGAGACTTTGACAGCTACTGGCTGCACCATCTCCTACTCCAACACCAACACTGACTGTTTCGCTGACTCCAGAAGTGGTATAACTACTAGTGGGACGTCATATGCACTGACTGCACTGAGGAGGGAACTGAGTATTCTATCACTGTCACTGCCACTCTGACTGGAGGAAGGACTGAACAAGATACTGTCACAGGCACCACAAGAACTGCTGGTTAGTCTATCTCTCAGTCTACTTGACCTCATTGTGAGCCCTTCACACTCACAGCTCTGTTTGCCCCTCCCTCTTCTGTGAGGTTGTCAGTGAATAGTTCCACTAGTATTGATGTCCATAGGGGGAGGCCAGAGAACTGCAGGCAGTGGAATGGAGAGATTACAGGCTACACAGTGAGGTATTGGGAGGAGGGAGGTGACCAGACACTCTGGTTTCTCTCTGGAGACTCCAGTGGAGGAATGATCAGACTCAGTAGACTGACTAAACAGACAGTCTACGCAGTTGAAGTGGCAGCAAGGACCAGTGGTGGTACTGGAGTCTACAGCCAATCTCAGAATATTGAGACTCTTGATAGTGAGCAACTGGTTTTCCTCATTGTGTGTTTATTAACCCTCGGCATGCATGGGTTACGGTACCGTCTGTCTGTCTGTCTGTTACCACGTTTTCTGCGACTACGTGCAACGAGAACAAAAGAGTGATACCAACGGGTTCATCGCTACACTGGCTTAATTAGAAGGCGATTTTCGTATAACTGCTGCGTTCAAAAGTTATGGCGTGAAAAACAAGTGAACAAGTCAATATGCAAATTAGCACAGGCTTACCTCGACCGGGTCTGCTTGCTGAAGGCACAAGAAGTCACAACGAAGGGCATGTATTGACTCCTGCATGCTATCCACTACTGTAGCTAGTGTCAGACTCTCCGTGAGCTATATACTAGCTTCACTGATGTGAATGAACCAGAGTGTGTTGTGAGTGCATTTGTATTAGCAAACACTGTAACAAACTTTTATTGGCCATTTCCAACAGTTCCAACGTATCTTTTTCTTCGGAGACATAATTATGTCGCAGCAGAGAGTACAGGATCTGTTGAAGTGTGTGTAATTCTAAACATTCCTTACAATTTTGTTCTGGAGTTCACAGTTAATGCTAGAGATATGGGAAGTGCGACAGCTGGTATGTTTAGACATCATGGCTACAATATTACATGCATATTTCATATTAGGTGTGGATTTTGTCAGTGGGAAACACAATACTTACATACTCCCTGGAGCAAAAGACCGCTGCATTAATATCACCATTATGAATGATGACATTGTGTTGGAAGAAAATGAAAATTTTGCAGTGGAAATAGCGATGGCTTCTGTGCCAAACATTACATCAACTGCTGAAACTATCATTACTGATAGTAACGGTTGGTCTCTTAACACATTAACCCAAACATTGGTGCCCTAATAATGTGGTTTCTTAGTTGCTACTGTCGCACTTGAAGAGACACTGTACCGAGTGACTGAATCAGGAGGAAGTGTCCAAGTGTGTGTTGTAAGTCCCAGCAGTGCTTCCACCTTTGTTGTCAGTCTCTATACTAATGATGATGATGCAGGTAAGTTTTATCATTATTCAGAGTGACATTTACCACTTGTCAGTGGGGAAAACTTTGAAAATTGTGATATTTTAGTAACCAACTATCAAATCGGCAGGAAACGGTTACATACTGCTTTTTCTTGTAATATAAATATCCCTGCACATTTTTCAAGTGCCAGCTAGACTGGAAAATCATTACTAAAAAGCTAGCTATATATACATGTTACTTCCCCATCTTTAGATTCTGTAACTGATTACTCTGCCGTCATGGCCACTTTAAGTTTTCCACCTTGTTTCACACTGCAATGTGTCACCATTGCTATCACTGATGACTCCATATATACCTGAACCTGATGAGTCCTTCTCACTCATTCTGGAGAGATCACCTGGTCTTGACAGCAGGATCACTCTAGCTTCCTCCACTGGCAGTGTTCTAATACTCAACGATGATGCTACAAGTGGAAAAATCATTTCTTCAAAATGAAGGGGGATATAGGGATGGCTTGGCACCAAAAAGGAAGTAACAAGGGGTGTACACACCAAATATGCACAAAGCCACATGACACCATCCCTATATCTTTGTCTCATATAACTTTGCAATAAAGTGCAAACCCTCGGCGAACTGCGCACGCGCGGTACCACTAATTGATTGGCTGGGCGTTTACTCGTGGTATCCACGCTAGTAGCTCGCGGAGAGTCTGACACGGACATGCGGGAGTCGATACACGCCCTTCGTTGTGACTTCTTATGCCTTCAAAATACACAGAGCAAGCGGCCCGGTCGAGGTAAGCTTGTGCTAATTAGCATATAACCGCATGCGCATTTTCCGCAGCGATAAATAGCCGTACAATGCTGGAAGCGCTGTAGCTCTGCAACGGAGTATTATTCAGAGAAAACCGCTCATAATTTCTGACCTTCATTGCCCGTTGGGTAGGTCGTATCGTTTGTGAGACGAACGAACACTCGAGAAGTGAGATGAGGCGTAACAGACACACACACACAGACAGAAGTGCAAACCCTCGGCGAACTGCGCATGCGCGGTACCGCTAGCGTTTACTGTGGTCTCCCGCTAGTAGCTTGCAGAGAGTCTGACAAGGGCTAGTTACAGTAGTAGATAGCATGCGAGAGCCATTCGTTGTGACTTCTTGTGCCTTCAAGATACACAGAGCAAACGGACCCGGTCGAGGTAAGCCTGTGCTAAATATAAGCGAATGCACATTTTCCGCAGCGGCCGACTACGCATTAGCCGTACAATGCTTGAAGCGCTCTAGCTTTGCAACGGAGCATTTTCAGAGAAAACCCCACATATTTTCTGACCTTTGTTGCCCGTTGAGTAGGTCGTATCGTCTGTGAGACGAACAGAAGTCAGATGTAGACGCACCAACTACAGTACCCTCGCTGCGCATGCGCGCCGAGGGTAAAAATAAGGGCACGGTTATGGCGCGTCGGTAAGGTGCGCCAGATCTGCTCGGCAGAAGAGGTAGCTGCAGTGATCCTCCCGAGAACGGTTGAACTAGGGTGGAAACCTGGGGCTCTTGATCATGTAAGCTTCTTTCAAGCTGATGAATCGGGATTTATGCGGGAGAATTAGGATTAGCAACGATTGTGCGTGGGCGTATGTTTCAGATATTTTTTTCAATGGCACAGCAAAAACACTGGTGATTTATGATGAATTTAGGTATATTTCTCGGATTTTTCCTACCTTGTTTTCGAAACTCATTAGCATATTCATATTAATCCTCGATACATTTTCTATGGGAGAGAAAACCCGTGCGCGACTCACCCCCAGGAGCGAACGGTCCGTCTCCATTATGCGCAGTGGCTTTCTTTGCCTGCTTCGGTATATTATACGCGGGAAGCTAATTTTGCGCTATAGAAAAAACGGGCGTGACCGGGTGGCAAAGGTTTTTTCGGGATGGCTCTGCGCGTGCGACAGGAGGCAGAAAGAACGCCATTTCGCATAATGGAGACGGACCGTTCGGAGTCGCGCACGGGTTTTCTCTCCCATAGAGAATGTATTGAGGAGGAATATGAATATGCTAATGAGTTTGGAAAGCAAGGTAGGAAAAATCCGAGAAATATACCTAAATTCACCATAAATCACCAGCGTTTTTGCTGTGCCATTGAAAAAAATATGATACGTACGCCCACGCACAAGCGTTGCTAACCTTAGACGGAAAGGTTATAAGCTGCATTTCTGTCGTCAAATATTTCATTTCGCTCTGTACATATGGGTGGATGTGCCCCACCTTGCTGCACCTGTGGTGACGGGCGTCTTTGAGCTTGCAGGTGCTGGCGTCATGCCGTCTGCCACAGTGACTGTAGCGCTTTGGCTTTGCGCTATCCTCGGGCGGTGTCGCTCGCGAGGTCTTATGTACGTCTTCAATTGGACGAAAGGACGAATCGGACCCTCAAAACTTGAGGACTCTTGCGCTATTGTCCGCAGACTCAATGCTCTGTGCGACCCCCAGTGCTCGCTTCATATAATATAGTCAGATTGGCCTCCGTCAGTAGCTTATTTTGAGTTGCTTCACTCCCCACCCTGCAAACGAAACGGTCTCGCAATGCCTACTACAAAAACTCTCCGAAGTCTTGCTAGGCTTCATTGCCGCGGCCCAATCCATTTTTGAATTCGGGTTTTGGTTCGGTACTCGCAAAGCCTTGTGGGGATGCTCAGAACCACAAGCGCTGTGCCTGAGAAAAGCCTTGTGGGGATGAATCTCATTAGTTCAAAACCTCAAGTGCTGCGCTCAACTTAGCCTTTATAAGCTCGTGGTGCGAGAGAGAAGTTGTGCTGATGAGGGCCAACAAGCCCGAAACAGCTGTCCAGAGCTCTGCATCTTTTTTCTCTTTGGTATATTGTTAGACAATACAGTAGCATTGGGTGTTCTAGAATATCTGAATTCTGTTGTTATCATGGTCACATACATGTATAAAACCATCAGCACAAGAGGTGATACAGAATGGTCTACGAAACTCTCCCTCTTTCTGACCACACCTTCCAAATGAGGTGACAAACTGACCTGAGGTCTCATACACTACAATACAATTACCAATCAAATCAGACACATACACATACTTGTCAGCAATATGAAGACCTGATGGCCGATGCAGTTTTCCCTCTCCTTCCTGACCAAATACTTGTATCAATTGGCCACTGGTGTCCATTACTTGCACTCTCCCATTACCCCAGTCAGCTACATACATGTTCCCGGCAGTGTCAAATTTGACATCAAGTGGTGCATTGAATTCACCTCTTCCTTTGCCACGTGAGCCAATGGATCGGACAAAGTTCAAGTTGAGGTCAAACACCTGAATACGATGGTTATTGCGATCACACACATACACTTGATTGTCATACAGTGTTACTCCATGTGGAGCATCAAACTCCCCCTCCTTACTGCCCCAACGACCAATACATTTGATCAGTTCACCACTGCTAGTGAACTTCTGCAGCTTGTGATCACTGCTCACATAAATATTGTCAGTATCATCAGTTGCCATGCTTGCAGGGTATATCATCTGATCTGGTCTATCACCATATGATCCAAGTGTTCGAATTTTCTGTCCTCTGATGTCAAAGATAGGCACTCTATGACCCCCACATTCACTGACAATCATCTCCTGATGACTGTTGAAGGCAATTCCATGTGGATAATTCAATCCACCAGTCACAGTCCTCACTGGGTGGCCTAGTTGTCTGGGGTCAGGGTACATGGTCACAGTGAAGGGGCTGCCATTTATTTCTCTGTCGTTGACTTGAACGCGGAGTTTGTGTTGGCCTCGACTGACTGGTGTGTACGACACCTCGTATTGGGAGGGAGGTTCTCTAGACTGCGGCCATCTATTAGTGGGTGTGGCTACAGTGAGACTGGTGGGTGTGGCTTCAGGTTGATTTCTGGGTGTGGCTTTTAAAACGAGCTCAAGTTGTGCGGTGACATTCAGTGGAAGTGAGTATGGTCTACCACTAGAGTCAGTTAGTTGGACTAGGACGTGTGTTGGTTGGTTGACTGTCTGATGTTAGACCAGGTCCACTGACCCGACATGTGTAGGACGCTGACTGCAGGGACAGTGAGAAAGGGAGAGAGAAAAATAAAAGGGAGAAATGGGGAATAGTCGTTCGTTCGAGCGGAATTTTCTGTGTATATATAATAATATATACATGTTCGTACGTCGTGTAAGTGCGCATGCGCGTCTTTGTACGCGCTTCTTTTTATCCGAAATTATTTCAACTCTCCTCCATTCGATCGACGGAATGCGCTCGAACCTTCGGTGACTGACCGAAGCTGTACCTCTTCCCAATCTTCATGGTTCCAAGGTGCAACTTGCATCATACGCTAGGATTGCTCGTGCACATACTGCTGCATGCCAGTTGCCAGGTGGACCACGACTGACGAGCTGAAAGCGTCAAGGTAAGTACCGTTCTGCTCACCTGCTCACTGTTCTGGCAATATACAATACGCATGTAACGGCGACAGGTAGATCTGTCTTCATGAAAAGATAGCTGTGCGCTGACGGCACGTTATGCAGCCCGAACATCGCGGTCAAATCCCAAGTTGGGTCGCTCCCGCTCGCCAACAATGTTCAACATTGCCACTAGTATGGTGGTCATGAATAAGAGTATACTACTAGTACAGCTACATAAATTATAATCCACATTACTAAAGATATTCATAGTCTGTTATTCCGGGTTGTATTCTCGCGATATACGTACGTACGTACGTGTCCGTCACGCTTAAGAATGCCAATTAGTCACGCTTAGGGAATGTAAATTAGTCGCGCTTAGGAATGTCAATTTCCGCCGTGCGCGCAGATTCGTAGGAAGTCTGGCTTCGCGCGCAGTCAGTATATAGAGCACGCACACGAGTGGCCTCAGTCGGACTGTCTATTCATAGCTTACCTTTCCCCGCAGTTGCTGCTGAAGCAGAGCTATCTCCTTGTCCTTGGCCTGCACTAACTCAGTCTCCTGCAGTCAGGAGGACCTCTAGTCACAACACACGACTCCACACACTACACTAACTCTCTGTCTCATCTCCTGAATCTGCTGCTGCTCTCTCCTGATAGTCTCCTCTGCCCTCGCCACCTCTGCCTCCTTTCTCGTCAGCTCTGCTTCCTTTCTTGTCAGCTCTTGTCTGAGCGCTTGCTTCTCCCTCTCACTTTCCTCATCCTACAACAGTCAACATTAAAATAATATTATATTCCCTAAGTCTGCTAAGCGTGCTCTATACCTTCCGAGCAATCTCCCTTTCTTTGGCCTGCACACGGGACTGGAGATGAGCATTCTCCGTCACCAGGTCTCGGAGAAAACGCTCCAAATTCTAGTAGAATCACAAGAGTTTTTTTCAACACGTCAACTCATACCTAATGAGTGTACAGTCCCTCACCTGGTTCCTGGGCTGGGTCTGAAGAGCTCGTACCAGTTCACGTTTGTTCCTCTCACTCCCTTCATCTCTAACACCAGCTCTGGCCTCCTCCAACAGATGCAGTACCTCACGAATACTCGGGCGTTTGTGAGGGCCATTGTGCAGGCATTGCTGGATCAGCCGAATGAGAGGGTGGTCCCCACGGAGCTGACCACAGGCACGGAGTTGCTCGTTCACGTATCGCATATATTGGCTTCGTCGTTGCAGTTCAGTGCGAGCTACTAGCAACCCAGTCCCATCATTGAGATAGTTGGGTTCTTGAGGATCACAGGGGAAAACTTGACCGATTGTGAAAATGGTGACCACTCCAAGAGAGAAGACATCGATGCTGGCATCGTATTTCGACTTTTCGGCAAAGACCTCTGGAGGCATGTAGACTAAGGCCCCAGGTCCCTTTGTCATGGTGGCTGCAGCTCTCACATGAGGAATGATACGAGCCACGCCCAGGTCGGCTATCTTGGCCACCATATCCGAGTCCAGGAGAAGGTTTCTGGCCGACAAGTCGCGGTGGATGACGGGTGGCGATCGCTCGTGGAGGTAGGCTAGGCCACAAGCTACGTTGTGAAGTATGGAGCACTTGAGAGCCATGGAGAAGAAAGATAGCGGTGTGATGGCGCCGGACGGAGGGGGCAGGTCCGGAGCCAGCAAGTCGTGAAGATTCGTCAGCAGTTGTTCCATGACCAGGGCTGGCAGTCGCGAGCCGGGAAAGAAAGCGACGCCCAGAAACTGGACGATGTTCGGGTGGCGGAGGGTACTCATAAGCTGACATTCCCTCACGAACTCGGTCCCGGCCTTGGCATCTCGCAAGAAGGCGTAGATTGTTTTGGCGGCGGCGCCCACAGAAACGACCACCTCCTCCACTTTGCCGTAAGCCCCACCGCCGATTTCGGTTCCAGTGCGCTGGACGTCGGAGAGAACGAAGGGCCTCAGTCCCGGATGATCGCGGAGAAACTCTTCAGCCATGTTTTTAGACCCTACCCAAATTGACCCAAATTGCTCTATTGCGCGTGCGCCAGCGTGACGCCTGCGAAAGGCACACATCTGCACAGCAGACGGAGTTTAGAGAAATTGGTGGCGGAACGTATCACCGGGCGGGCCCCTCTTACAGTATTGTGCATTAGGTTGAAAATGAAAATGAGCACTGGAACAAAGAAAGTCAACTTGAAAGTCACTGCGTAGATGCTTTTCTCTTTTGTTTTGGGCCAGTCTCACTCCCTCCCTTCCCTCCTCCTGTCTTCTTATCTCTCTTCTTCAGACCATCGATGTTGGCCTTCAGCACACTACTGCCTCTATCAACATACATTCATACACTGTTTGACTGACTTGTATTAGCATATGCCTACACACAGCATATAGTAGAAAGAAGAGCACTTAGGTTCGCAACGATTGTGCGTGGGCGTATGTTTCAGATATTTTTTCAATATATATATAGCACAGCTAAAACGCTCGTGATTTATAGTTACTATTTCTCTGATTTTTCCTACCTTGTTTTCCAAACGTATTAGCATATTATTCATATTCCTCCTGCATACATTCTCTATGGGAGAGAAAACTCGTGCGCGACTCACCCAGGAGCGAACGGTCCGTCTCCATTATGGTCAGTGGCTTTGCTTCGGTACGCGCTATAGTAAAATTGGCGTGACCGGGTGGCAAAGGTCAACGTGAAAACGTAATGCTCAAAACTTGGCCACGCCTATATTTCGGGATGGCTCTAATACGCCTGCGTGTGCCGCAGGGAACGCCATTGCGCATAATGGACTGGGTGAGTCGCGCACGGGTTTTCTCTCCCATATGGAGGATGAATATGAATATGCTAATGAGTTTGGAAAACAAAAATCCGACAAATATACCTAAATTCACCATAAATCACCAGCGTTTTTGCTGTGCCATTGAAAAAATATCTGAAACATACGCCCACGCACAATTGTTCTACACTTGACTCAAACAGTGAAACTTCTGAAAAGGACCCTGCGAAAAAAGGACACCTCCCTACAAAGGACACTTTGTTCTGCCCCATATATAATATTAGTGTATTACAGAACCACTGAATAGAGGACACTTCTTTACACAGGACACTTTGTTCAGCCCCTATATTTAATATTAGTGTATTACAGAACCACTGAATAGAGGACACTTCTTTACACAGGACACTTTGTTCAGTCCCTATATTTAATATTAGTGTATTACAGAACCACTGAATAGAGGACACTTCTCTACACAGGACACTTTGTTCAGCCCCTATATTTAATGTATTACAGAACCTGAGTAAGCTACCGCAAACGCGTACGGGCTTCGGATGGATAGTTCGGTTGTTATGGGACCAGACTAAAAGATAGAACCTCTGAGTAAGGGACACCTGTAAATAAAGGAAAAGCCTGATGTTTTCAAGGAGTCCCTTATTCTTGTCGAAAAGGACAAACCCCATTAGTATGGATAGCAAACATAAAATAAAAAACTTAAGAAGTATTTTTTTATTGAGCATGTTCATTGAGTCTTTGTATATAGTCTTTTGCTCAAAATTGACAACTCATTGTCCAAGGTGGATAAGAAGGCCCTATTTGAGATCCGTATGAGAGATGTTTGTGAAATTCCACCACCTTCAACTTCAACTCTCAATCCCTCCACCTTCTCCTCCCATTCTAGCTATATACCTCCAGCCTCACATAATCCCATTCCATTAATCATTTCACGGGTAGCTAATCTCAACAAAAAAGCCTCATGAAACTGAAAAACGGCATAAAGTAATCTGCAGTTCTCTGCATAGCTACACCAGGTTGTGAATAATCAACTAGCTGCCATTTATTGTTGATTTCTTCATGACGTTATGGATACACTAGTAGTTTATGACTTTCCAATCTATCCTGCTTCCATCAACACCTCTGTGGGAACACTGAATTCATTGAGGTGATAGTGTAACTGCATACTTTTACTGGTCGATGTGACCTCAAACACATCCACCCTTAACATGAAACTCAGCTTCCACATGGTGAACTGAGGTGTGTGATTAATAATAATTATGGAGGTTCCATAGAGTTCTTCTACCTGCCTTTGGATGCGGGTGAGAATTTAATCCGTAATCCATGACTGTATGTCATCGAGCTTGTGACCCGAAACACGCACTAACAAAAAGGGTGGGGCTGTGCTAGCTAACCGTGTTATGCCGGTTGTGCTTCACAGGGCCTTAAGCGTACCAAAGTGGACTGCTGGTTTCAGCGCATGTATACATTGCAAGGCAAGACTGCATTGAGATTTGTACAGGCTATATACCACCATATATAGCCCTTGTGTGGCTAGCAATCTGCATGCATGCTCCTCTGGCATAATAATTATTTCTGAAAAATTATTATGTAATTCTTTATCCAGCATGCATCAAATGGTCAATGCTAGTCCAGAGATGTAGGTGGGGGTGTTCATGGGTGAGAACAGGAGAAAAGGCGTGTCCATCGGAGGTGATCTCTGTACGTCACTCATCCACTCCTCGTGAGCCACCCCACACGGCTCCATCGGTCCCTCTCGTAACCTCTCTCCCTCCCCAAGGAAAGACTGGCACCTCCACACCACGTCCCCAGTCCTAGTTGCCACCAGGACCATCTCTCCTCCCTCGTGAAGTGTCCCAAACAGAGAGTACACGTGACCAAGAGCCATCATCCTGGTGCGAAGACCTGGAATGCCCTCCAGATCAATTGTACTAAGTTTTCTGTTTGTTTCCAGGTTCCACAGGTGAAATTGACGGGCTATTAGGAAACCGAGGAGTCGAAAATCGGAAGAGAGCTTCATTTTCGTGTGCCCCCAGGCAGTTGATAATTCGAGGGTCTTCCCCTGTGGGGCGGGGGAGAACGTTGCGTCAGGTTCTCTGGAGACTCCGCCCTTATCGCTGTAGGTGTGGACAGTGATAACATGGTCGTTGGTCCTCCACAGCACCAGTTTATGAGATCTGCACGTGTCCGATTCGCTCGCAGACTCCTTGCAAAAGAAAAATGCCTGGAAGACAACATTGGCATGGACGTCAGACGACAGACGCATCTGGTCATAGTTGAGAATGGGAACAGTGTGTTCCTTCACCTGCTGGTCTCGTGAGAGGTGGAGGAAGTCCACTCCAAACTCCCAGGGTGGCCTCATGCTCAGCTTGTTCTTGACCAGAGCCACGGCCGAGCAACTAGTACAGCAACTGCTACTGTACGGAATAGTCGGGTGGTGCTCTGATGCAATATCTGGAGTCTTCCACGTTGGACCGCTCAGCTCAATAGCTGATTCACGCATAGGCAAGGTGATCTTGTACCAGGCGGTCTCAATCCAAGTCTCCTTGATCCGCAGAATCACCCAGCTCCCGTCTTTTGCTGCAAATGCGTTTGTCACGACTGGCCACTTCCATTTGTCCTCCAGCTCTACCCGACAGCTCTCCATGCAACCGACGCCAGACTGTTTCAGCCGCTGGATGAGGAGGTAGCCGAACTCGTAGCGCTGTTTCAGCTCGTTGTAGGGAGTGAAGTTTGTCGCCCCAGAGAGGCCAGCCGCGCCTCTCTCCGCCGTATGAGATTCTTGCTGCTTTACCTCGTTTTCCTTCAGCCGATATCTGAACATCACAGCCACCACTACCCCGTGTCCCGCGTAGACCACCTGATGCGGAGTTCCTCCGTCTTCATCACTCCGCCTTTCGTCACTAACACGAATGCGTACATCATGGCACATTGTATGTTTGCATGCTCGTATATAATTCCTCTGCCTCCTGGCCGAGAGGAAAACGTGGACGGGGTCGTCGTCCACGCGGAGGGAGTGTTCCGGGACGCCGCAGTCCTGGCATCGTCGCGTCCACAATCCGCGGAAACTGCCCACGACTCGCCGCCACGAGGAGCAGACCTGGAAGCAACTAACCAGTTCTTCAGACGTGAGGTACTCCAGAACGAGGGCTACGAGCTCAAGTGGGAGACCGTCCAATACGATCATAGTGGCCTGCTCGTGAAATTTTGCGGGGGGACGCATGCGCGGATCTGTCTACCGGAAATTAGGAAATGTAGCCTCCCTTTTTTTAAATTATATACGTGCAAGCTGTAGCATAGTCATGCTTGGCTGCTTCCTACAAGCAGATCAAAGCAAACCCAAGACAAGCTGGGCGTACTTGATTTTCCGACTTGTATGATGTACACAAAAAATCTCATTATGTTGCTCAAAAAACAACCACTTCTAGGTCTACTACAGTAGTGTTGAGCAGGACAAGAGAAGTGTTGAGTAAGACAACATGCTCTGAACACCAGACACTCTCTTTCTCCACTATAAAAGCAGTTATGATAACTCCATCCTTGACCTGAGTGAAATGTACACAGCTGGAGTAAAATTCCTCACATGTGTGTCCACTTGGATTAACTATTGGCAAGTGCATTATCAGTGGCCACTTGGAGCCAACCAACTCAAAGAGAATTTGAGATAACATTATACATTGCCTACATGCTGATGGAAATATGATACAATGGCATACACAGAGGGGGGATTGATGATTGAGGTGATGGTGGCCATATGTTGGTCAGTAGGAGTAGTTTTAGTTTCAAAGGGGAGAAAGAGGAGACAGAGGGAGAGAAGGAGGAGGAGGAGGAGGAGGAGGATAAGGATGGGGAGGAAAATACAGGTGGGTACAAAGAAAGAATCTGTGTGTGGTGGGAAAATGTGATTTCTGTGGGAGTATTGGTGAAGTCTGGGTTGAGGTTGGGGTTTTCAGTTTGTATACATAAAGGAAACGAACACAAACCAACACTAACAGACACACAAAGAAAACAAAAATCTCGCCCCACGTTAAAAAGGAACCTGTGATAGTAGAAGGGAAGTATTACAGATGCATTAAAATCACTGTCATACGGACGTCTGTGAGAATGAAAATCCTGCAGTCAAGGGATCATCCGTAAAATGTATCTGACGCACTGTTTGGAGTTCTGAGTCGGAACTATGTTTTCCCGACACGCAGCAGATGCAACAAACTTTGCGCCACGCTCTGGTCGAGCTTTTTCTAAACGTCCAAGCTCCAGATATAATCCCCATTATCAGTGAGACTGCGAGCTTCGTCTTTAAAACGCTGAAGTTTGGTTTTACCGAAGATGCACATGTGTCAGAGTTGTGCAAGCAGTTGATGTACGAGTGTTCCCACTGTTTTCTGAAGCAGTACTCGTACCAGTAGCAGCAGACTAGGACCCCCATCGAGACTAGATAGATTGTGCAATATAGGCTGACTTGTATGAGAGTCGTGATCTGGTTAACTTCTTCGGGATCGAGATCAATGTCTTTAAACACTCTCTGGAGTTTCGTGACACGTGTAAACGCGATGAGTATCACGACACAGCTGAACACAACCACCGTCAAAAGGGGTGCAATTACGTAGACGACTTCCCTGTCCTTTCTTATCCAGCAGGTCCCGAGAAAGGTGTTGCCACCCACCGACTCTGTTCCAAGAGCAATCAATAGGAACAATAGAGGCACGCCCCAACCGACAAGTTGAGAACAAATCCTCCATTTGATGCCAATGGTGCGAGACTTTACGCTACAGACGACCCATTCGATGTTCAATAGTGCCCACCAGATCCAGCTCGACAGAGTGAAAAAGTATGTGATGCTGAACAGAGCGATGCAGACAGGGAAATGGAGTCCATTCACAACCAGTGCACTCTCATTTAGAGAATTTTTAATAGCCGAGTCGCAGATTATGCTCTCCTCTCCTATTGCAATGGATATAGTGTAGGAGAGGGCAACAAATGAATAGCACAAGGATATGTAGTAGACGAGGGATTCGGGGCTCTTTATTGCCTTGTAGTTGATGACCCAGGTGAGAACAGTGACGATGGACACCAAGAGGCAGAGTAAGCTCCATATCGCTATCCAGACGGTGTTAAAGTCTTGTTCCTGGGTGGTGAGGTAGACCCCATGACAACGCTCGTCGCAATTATCGATGCCGCCGTATTGGGCGTGCGAGTGGTTGGGATAGGGTACAAGGTGGCCAGTGCAGTTGGCAAGGGATTTTCTTGTGACCGACGACTTGATCTGTTGATGGCTTGGGTCCACAGCTGCAGCAGCGGGTAGTGACGTCCCGGTCCTGCAGTTAGTATTCCCGCTCCACACACACATGCTCGAGCCGTGAGGTGGGAATTTGTTGCAGTCCAATTCGGGAGGCCACTCCATTCCACTCTTGACCAGCTCAGGAGTGCAGTTCTCACGCACGGCCACACACATTTCCTGACATGGCTCCACTCTGTGGAACCCAGAGGAGCAGAGCGGGAAGACTGCATAACAGAGAAAGTGGGACATGTGCTCCGAGCAAGGCTCCTGGAGAAATATGTTTCTGTGTCGATTCAGAAACTGGTAGGCCATCTTGTGGTTGGTGTGATTGAAGACGTTGGGATAGGACGTGTTCCAGTATCCGTCTGAGAACGGGCAGAGATCTTTCCCGGGCTCGGCGAGCTCACAGGTCGGGGCATCAGCGGTCGGACGAAACCTTGTCTGGCGCTCGCTGCAGCCAGAAGCGAGTGCCGTAACTAGAGAAGCGATTGGTAAATACGCCAGCAGCCACACAATCCGGCGGAACATTGCAGTCCTTACCAGTGCAAACGACTTTCCTGCAGTGTTTTCATAAGGATAAGCAGTAAATGCACTTAGCTGGAGAGCTAAACACCTACCACAGACTCAGCAGTCCCTTGGCTTCCGGGGATAAACAAACCGATGAGCTGCGGAGGAGACGAAGGAGCTACGTTTTATCACACAGCAATGGACCGAGAGATGGGTAGTAGCAGCAGTGTCGGACGGCGGCACAAAACTGATCTTTGTCAGCAGTGTGAACAACTCGGCAGTTTGCACCACGTTCGGCTACATGAATATCGTCATCACGGCAATCACGATTCGACAGTTGTATGCATCCTGTTCTCTTGGGAGCTCTTTTGCTATTTTACTAGGACCGCTAATTGCTCTCCGCGTGCGTTTGATGCGAAAACTCATCAACTCGCCGTGCGTGCATGCGCAATACCCCCACCCAGCGCGCATGCTCGCGATCAGTCCCGAACCACGCCTATTTTTTTTCATCATCCGCTGCTGACTGGAGTAGCTTGTTGTCGTCGAATGTTGGGAGCAGAAAGAAGAAAAGAGACGAAACCTGTGAGAGGGAATCGTATTAAAAGTGAGTAGCCAACCGATTGGTTGGCTCTGTTTGTCCCTAGTTGATTGAGAATGTCCGTGATCGCATCGGCAGCTCGTCCCCACGTATTGAGGATCGCATCGCAGAGAACTCAGTACCTCTGTGCTCCGACCAAGTAGCCCTATGCTATATGAACCATTCAGTAGTAACAGCTCCGCGTTTGAGTCCGTTAGGAGTTGTAGGAACAAAGATGTTGGGAAAAGTTAGTTTTTCGTGCCATCCCCCATCTGGGGCGGTTCTATGATTTCACTTTAGGTCTGCTGATAATGTATTGGGGCATCGGGTACCATTATGATGTTCTTTGGTAGCTCACTGTTTCGTCTGTGTGTGTCGTCTATTGCTGTTCCTCTGCCAGTTATGTGTGTACATTTCATGGGCAGCGACCCATGATGAAGACAGTATTGTGGCCCCACTTTTATGGCAGAGCAAAGATCTTAGCCATCTGAGGAGAGATGTACAGTTTTAGTTTTATAACATAATATTGTAGCTACAACGTAATACGAACCGATCCTCCATTGCGGTATGCGCCGTTTACAATCCAACTGTGATGTTGTTCTTTTCGTTTCCTACCACATCTTATGGTTCCTGCACGTGTCATTGAGTGGTTGTGTTGTCTATGTCTCATCTCTGTGCTGTGCTAATGGAACACATTGAGTGAATCTTTGTTGTACTAGCTCTCAAGTGAAGCTCCAATAATGACGGCCGAGTATCGCCTTTCCTTACCTCTGTAGTGGGTCTACCAACAACACCTTGTTTGTTAAGTGTCTGCTTATTATCGCGGGTTTTTGACTCTAGTGTAACTCGCTCTGCCTCAATTGTCTCTGTCGGGACTCGGAACACTGAAGCTGTTCACTCACGCTGTATGTATAGGACGCTGTGTACGTGTAATGGGGTTATTTTTTCACTTGTAAAATTCGTTGTGATGTTTCGCTTCAATTTCAGTGTTATCAGAATTTGTAGCTCTAAGGTTACAGTGGTGATGATGCTGTTACTCAGATAACGGTAGCTAAGCTCTTACATCAGCACTAAACTAACCCATTAGCTGATACGCTTTCTAGGAGAACTAGTTACATAGTACATCAATGGATGTTCCTGTGGGCATGCAATCGATGGTTGCAGCAGTCATAAACTCGTGTATGTGTAACTACAGTACATTCCACTGCAATTTGGTAGCCAGCCACCACCAGCTGAGGTTGGTGCCCATGATCAGAGGGTAACTTGGCTCCAACACTGTTTGTTGACTGCCCATCCATACCTTCACACACCTTGCATGACTCGTAGGGTAGCAAATAGACTTTGTGTGTAAAGTTGTATATACATAATGTACTGCTTCTATAATCTCGTGCCCAGACCCCACCAACACATCACGTGGAAAGGGGCTCTGGTAACTATTGACACATTTCTTAGTCCTACATATATAGATCTCGAAATCGAGATCCCCATCAGATCACACAACGATCGATCTACATTCACATGTGTCCGTAGTGCACTTTTTTTAGTAGGTGTGGGCCCGTATGCATCACATAGTACTAGAAGAGATGGTTGGATACAATGGATATGGCGTTGGACCAGGATTTGCATTATAAGCTGTACCTTTCCCCTCATCATGAGTGTAACAGTTGGGTATGAGACCATACTGCTTGTAACATAATAGCCAGCCACTCCCTTCTTTTAATGCAATGAGTGAGTGATTTCTGTAGTTAGTTTCTTCTTACTAAGTATGCACCATGATTTGGTACAGCTTTATAAGGCTGCTGTAAGTCGTTTTGTAGAGCTGTTAAACTAAGTAGCTGTGAAACTACCATTCGGTAGAGCTGTGAGACTACCATTCGGTAGAGCTGTGAGACTAAGTCGTTTGGTAGAGCTGTGAGACTAAGTCGTTTGGTAGAGCTATGAGACTAAGTCATTTGGTAGAGCTATGAGACTAAGTCATTTGGTAGAGCTGTGAGACTAAGTCGTTTGGTAGAGCTGTGAGACTATGTAAGTCATTTGGTAGAGCTGTAAGACTAAGTCGTTTGGTAGAGCTGTGAGACTATGTAAGTCATTTGGTAGAGCTGTGAGACTAAGTCATTTGGTAGAGCTGTGAGACTAAGTCGTTTGGTAGAGCTGTGAGACTATGTAAGTCATTTGGTAGAGCTGTGAGACTAAGTCATTTGGTAGAGCTGTGAGACTAAGTCGTTTGGTAGAGCTGTGAGACTAAGTCATTTGGTACAGCTGTGAGACTGTAAGTCGTTTGGTAGAGCTGTGAGACTAAGTCATTTGGTAGAGCTGTGAGACTGTAAGTCGTTTGGTAGAGCTGTGAGACTAAGTCGTTTGGTAGAGCTGTGAGACTATGTAAGTCATTTGGTAGAGCTGTGAGACTAAGTCAGACACTGGGACTGTGAGTGTTGATATTCAATTCCTTAATGGTGTATGAAAGCAAAGCAAACGTGACAACATTTATTCTAAGGAAAAAGCGCTGCCCTGGGTGACCTATGATACTCTGCAGTCTAGGCAAGGTGCTACGTATACCTGAGCTACAACTAGAGCAACTCAGCTTGCAGGGCACTAACTATACGACAGTAAAGACAAACACCAATTACTCTGTGTGAAACAGGAATTACACAACTTAGCATAATAATAGGAGCGAGCCAGAGTAATTTACCCCCAAATATGTCAAATATGTGTAAGAATACTTAATAAAGTTCAAGTGAATTATTCCGTTTGTTCACAACTTTGCTTTAGTCGAGTTTGTACATCTGCTTTTTTCTCTTCCCTTTTTGATGTCGATGATTATTTGTATAGCGTAGCAAAAATTCAGGCAAAACATAATATCCGTAGGTGTATATCTCTGATGTTAATGTACTAACACTGTCTGCCGCTCTGTTAATGATCCACGTGTGTGCCCAATTTTGGTCTCGAAGTGGGTGGATGGAATGATGGACGTGACAGACTGACAGTGCTTCCTGGTTACTCATGCCATATTGAGACAGTATCATGTGCCCACCTTTGGCTCTATAATGACCTCCTGAATGTACATAAATTGTAGGTATTAGGTCTGGGGATGATCAGGTTGCAATAGGTTTGGAAAAACTTCCAAAAGTGTACATTGGAAACGAGTGTGTATATATAGAGTTCTTATGACAACAGTATCTATGTATGTACACTACACTTCATGTAAATGAGCGAGGTGTCTTAGCATGGTGGCTGTAGTGGAGTAAGGTGTGACTATGTTTGTGATTATGTTACTCATTGGCAACTCTTAATGTCCACTGTTTACATGCTGGGGAGATCTCGAGTGTGCGTGTGTGTGTGTGTGTGTGTGTGTGTGTATTTGGCCTCCATATCCAAAGAAGGTGTGCCTCAGACACAATACAGGAGCGGTGAACATATGGATTGTGTCGTGGACATATGTATACCTATTTAGAGTTTTATTCATCTGTGCTTCAATGTTTACGGGTGGTACAATAGAATACCACTTCCATGAATGCTAGCTATAGGTTGGACGGAAACCTGCGTCTTATTTCAGTGTGCATAGCATTGTCAGAGACACGGCACCTGTTGAATAGGAATGAAACTATAAGTGTAACATTGAAAGTGTGGACCATACTATGCAACTGCATTATTTGTACTTTCTGCTGAAGTGTGTTTTGAGCCAGCTGAATTTTCCGATACCCAAAAAATACCAGCTAACTATGTATAGCTCAAGGTTTAAAACTTTCACAATTCAGTAGCTATTGAAAATCTTGTAATGATGCTACTTTTCCGGATAATGTAGCAGTCAAGTTGCAAGGCAAGAAGTTTCTCCAGCTAACACAATTTGCTCTCGTCACCTGTGTACTAATAATGCAATTTCCAACTTTCTAACACTTCTGAAACTGAAATTCCAAATCATAGGCATGTGATACGCACTATGCTCCGCCCTCAAGCGTTGTATAATGTTTCATGATGTTGTTGTAGAGCCTTGATAGCTGTGAGCAAGCGCGTGAACACCATTTCAGTATAACCAATCCTACCACACATACCATTGTGTATGTAGTATAATGTAGTATGTAGTATGTATATGTTGCATGCCCAGACAGGACAGCATGAGCCCTGTAAGGGCTCATGCTGTCCTGTCTGGGCACTGCAATATATTTGTTGGATATCCCTAACAACCGACATGTATGATCAACCCACCTTACGTCACACAGGATAGTACATATATGCTCATAAAACTCCCCAGTACCTAGCTTCATACAGTACATGTCGGTTGCCTATGGATATCCAACAAGTCCTCATGCAAGTAGCAGTTAGAGGGAAAGTTGCTGGCACTCTGTATAGGGAGGGACTCTGATGTTGCTGTACACGAGGTGCAAACTACACATGTGTTGCTGCTGCTGTACAATAACATGGGGCACCATTGAGTTTCATGTAGTTGTCCTTTCATTACCCTGGCTCAGGTGGACATTCATAGACTTTATAACCAATACCTATACATGTACATAGTATAATGCATTCATACATGTGTAGCTATCCCCTGCCAGTTTAGACAGACGATCTAATGAGTACAACATTGGTTGGCTGTCACGAGGTGGCCTGTCAGCTGGGTCTCAGGCACACACTCTTGGCAGCCCTCCAGCTCTAGGCATGCTATGTATAATACTGTCCCCTTTGCTGTCACTAAACAAAAAGTATGTAAGTGCAATCATGCAACTTTTGTGGATTGCTAAAAAGTCGAAAGAGTTTTGTGAATGTTGTTTGTGGACAGGAGTGGTACATTAAAACCAACTTTTGAAAATAGAGTTCATTCTTAGTAAATCTCACACAAAGAGGCCTAGTTTGCATTTCTACTGTTTTCCTTCAATTCACCATCTAATGCTCTTTCAGTCCGTGTGAAGTTACGAGTTACGGTAGGACGGTATGATTATGTCATACTGTACATACATACCGTGATAATATTGACAGAGGAACCTTTCATTGTTTTAAGGCCATCTGTGAAAATGAGATTTTGTGATTTGGCAAGCAACTATACATTAATTAAGAAGTGAGAATTCCTGATAGTTTTTTACCGTATTTATGTAGTAGTGGTCTGTACTGGTGCCATGAACGCTAGAGGTTGAAGTGTTCTCTTCCCTACTTCCCTTGTTGGCTTACCTTGTCACCGGGATACATATGCTACCAATTATTATTGAACCACATTCATGTACTATAGCTGGTGTGTACATGCCATTGCCAACCTTCCAGCACAAGGTGGGGTGTAGTTCCCTCCCCCGTTCCTTACCCTCCATTCTCCTCCCTATCTCAGTGAATGTTAATGTAATACACACCCCAATTGCCAGTGTTGATTGTAAAGTTTCTTCAAGGCTATACAGGCTACAGGATTTTTGGCGAGTGATGCAAGCCAACCTATGTAGTTGTCGGAACAGCACAATTTATCTGTGTGTTTTGTATGAAGTCCACGCTGTCTGTACCGCAAATACTTGGCTAAAATTTCACACTCGTGTTCAGTCGACAATAAAAACAGGGAGCCTTTTGTGGTGCGTGATTCTCATGGTGTGTATTTTCCCCTCTCAGTGAATTCCTAATTAGAGGGGCGATTTTTGTGCAACACTTGCGCCTAGGAAATTTTAAGCGGAAATGTAGTGTCGAGAAACTGTCATTTTGTTGCCTACTATACACACATAACCTACGTACAGTCTTGTTGCACCTTGCTGTGTTCCATAACCTACGTACAGTCTTGTTGCGCCTTGCTGTGTTCCATAACCTACGTACAGTCTTGTTGCACCTTGCTGTGTTCCATAACCTACGTACAGTCTTGTTGCACCTTGCTGTGTTCCATAACCTCGTACAGTCTGTGCACCTGTGTTCCATAACCTACAAGTTTGTGGCACTTGCTGTCCATACACGTCAGTCTTGTTGCACCTTGCTGTGTTCCATAACCTACGTACAGTCTTGTTGCACCTTGCTGTGTTCCATAACCTACGTACAGTCTTGTTGCACCTTGCTGTGTTCCATAACCTACGTACAGTCTTGTTGCACCTGTGTTCCATATGTCCAGTCTTGTGCACCTGCGTGTCCACCACGACATCTTGTTGCACCTTGCTGTGTTCCATAACCTACGTACAGTCTTGTTGCACCTTGCTGTGTTCCATAACCTACGTACAGTCTTGTTGCACCTTGCTGTGTTCCATAACCTACGTACAGTCTTGTTGCACCTTGCTGTGTTCCATAACCTACGTACAGTCTTGTTGCACCTTGCTGTGTTCATAACCTACGTACAGTCTTGTTGCACCTTGCTGTGTTCCATAACCTCGTACAGTCTTGTTGCGTTCCATAACCTACGTACAGTCTTGTTGCACCTTGCTGTGTTCCATAACCTACGTACAGTCTTGTTGCACCTTGCTGTGTTCCATAACCTACGTACAGTCTTGTTGCACCTTGCTGTGTTCCATAACCTACGTACAGTCTTGTTGCACCTTGCTGTGTTCTTGTACACATACATGTGTACGAAATACATATTACGTGTAATGATACCATGTGAGCATTACATCACTGTTGTGAGCTGCACATGTCATATACTTGGCACGCTTTCTCTTACTATGGGATTCATGTAAGTACATTGTTATGTAAGCTTCTCAGCTGATTGCCAGCATACCTATGCTACGTTATGGGGCAGAAGAATACAAACCTAAGTCAGGGAAAACAGGTTGCATGCTAGAGATTTTCAGCAACCACCCATTCAATTGTCAACCCAATGCTTTAGAACGTCTTAGTATCTGAAGAATGCTTATAAGTGCTGGCACGATAAGGTAATGGACTACACGCAAGTGTCACTGTCACTGGCCCGTGTAAACAAAAGTCAATGTGTATCAAATTCAGCAACAGGTACAGAGGACAAGGAAAAAGAGCTGCCCTGGGTGAACACACAGTAACATTAGTGCCTGCCCCTCTGCATGCAGAACTGGACAAACAGACTGACCCCCAAACCTTGGCTGTGGTGGCAAAGACACTGTACTATATTACATACATGCCAAAGGAATCCCCGTAGTGGAGGGATGTGGGTGCTGGATGTAGCTAATGGAGCAGCCTGCCAGAGATGGGCAGACATGTGGCAGCGTCTGTAGCAAGAGGCTGTAACCATGTCACTAATGCTCGTTACATGCACCGCCCCAGCTTCCATTCACTTGTACATATGTATGTACCCACCGCCCTCTTCTGAATTGAGCCTCTCACATTACATGGACTCATGGTGGCTGCAGAGTTCAATAGCTGACCTTTTGTACATGTGTGCTGAAGTATTGACTGGTGGAAAACGATACTTTGGTGTTTTTCGTCCCTTCACACAGTAGATTATGCCTTTATGGAGGCATCAAAAGCTACTCTAAGAACAAGTAATTAGGTTATGTTGCCTCAATCAACACGTGTCAGGCAGATATAATACAAGGAATGCGCACGCACATATTTTGCCTCGCGCCTGCCAGCCAATGTGTAAACAGTCCGACTGAGGCCGCTCGTGTGCCGCGCTCTACTGACTGCGCGCGAATTAAGCCAGACTTTCTTCGAATCTGCGCGCACAGCGGAAATTGACGTTCCTAAGCATGACTAATTGACATTCCCTAAGCGTGACTAATTGACATTCCCTAAGTGTGACCGACACGTACGCATATCGCGAGAATACAACCCGGAGTAGTTGCCTCACGCTTACGCGCTCGGCAATTATACAGCCTGTGTTAGACCTCGATACTGGTATATACTGCTAAGAGAGATTTCTCGTGGAATATTTACGTACTATCCACACGTGTGAATGGTTACACAACAATCATGTCTGTTGGAGGGCTTGAGTAATATTCCCACAAGTGATGACATGGCAAATTTTTATATGATTCTACGACTAAACCAAAACGCCTTAAGTGACTTAAAGTGAGAACCTCTTTAATCTTGGTGGATCCGGGCTATGGAGGCTCCACTGTAATACCAAACCCGGTGGCACGTTACATTATGGAGGCACTTTAACAGTTTATCTGTGGCAACTTACGTACATACATAATGTGTACATTTTACACCAAACTGGCATGTGGTATATAATTTTCACCTGCAGCTAATGGGTGCATTCCTTTGTGTCCATGTGAATATGTAGCTTGCCAATAAATACATGTAATGCATACTTTAGTGTACATTTCAGTAAATTGTACACGTTTGCAGACACTTCACATGAGGACATTGTATAGTTTTGTTGGTGTAACGTACATATGTACACGTGTACATTCGGAAACACAATGTTTTGAGTAAGTGGGTGCTCTGCTCATGTAGATGAAACTTTCATGAAAATACATACGTAGGTGGTAATGTCCGACTGAAGAGAAGATGAGCAGGGAAGGGTGTAGAACTTGCTAGTATGAAAGTGAAGAGAGGATGAGCAGGGAAGGGTGTAGAACTTGCTAGTATGAAAGTGAAGAGAGGATGAGCAGGGAAGGGTGTAGAACTTGCTATGAAAGTGAAGAGAGGACGAGCAGGGAAGGGTGTAGAACTTGCTATGAAAGTGAAGAGAGGACGAGCAGGGAAGGGTGTAGAACTTGCTATGAAAGTGAAGAGAGGATGAGCAGGGAAGGGTGTAGAACTTGCTATGAAAGTGAAGAGAGGATGAGCAGGGAAGGGTGTAGAACTTGCTATGAAAGTGAAGAGAGGACGAGCAGGGAAGGGTGTAGAACTTGCTATGAAAGTGAAGAGAGGATGAGCAGGGAAGGGTGTAGAACTTGCTATGAAAGTGAAGAGAGGATGAGCAGGGAAGGGTGTAGAACTTGCTATGAAAGTGAAGAGAGGACGAGCAGGGAAGGGTGTAGAACTTGCTATGAAAGTGAAGAGAGGATGAGCAGGGAAGGGTGTAGAACTTGCTATGAAAGTGAAGAGAGGATGAGCAGGGAAGGGTGTAGAACTTGCTATGAAAGTGAAGAGAGGATGAGCAGGGAAGGGTGTAGAACTTGCTATGAAAGTGAAGAGAGGATGAGCAGGGAAGGGTGTAGAACTTGCTATGAAAGTGAAGAGAGGATGAGCAGGGAAGGGTGTAGAACTTGCTATGAAAGTGAAGAGAGGATGAGCAGGGAAGGGTGTAGAACTTGCTATGAAAGTGAAGAGAGGATGAGCAGGGAAGGGTGTAGAACTTGCTATGAAAGTGAAGAGAAGACGAGCAGGGAAGGGTGTAGAACTTGCTAGTATGAAAGTGAAGAGAGGATGAGCAGGGAAGGGTGTAGAACTTGCTATGAAAGTGAAGAGAGGATGAGCAGGGAAGGGTGTAGAACTTGCTATGAAAGTGAAGAGAAGACGAGAAGGGAAGGGTGTAGCCACCCACCATATTGACTAGGGGAACAGACTTAGTGAAAGTATTGGAGTTCTGTGGTAATATATACTGCCAGACCAAAGATATTCCCCCAGCAGCTCGGGTTACAGTAGGTGTACACAGGAGACCAAGGGACTGGGGTAGATGTGGATTTTAATGCAGTAGTAGACCACCCTCTACAGTTGGAGACCACACCAATTTGTAGTCTGGCGTGCCCAGGCCCTATGTGTGAAGGAGGTCTGATATCATATCTAACCATACTAGTCTGCACTGGAGTATCTATAACACTAATCTATAGCACTTCGTGTTTGCAGACACCTGACATGAGGACGTTGTGCGTATATTGTAGTCTGGTCTGGTATCATCTTTGCTATGCTGAGTCAGCATGTAGGTACTAAGGCAATCAGATAATGTGACAAGCATGTATGAGGGTGTGTAGAAACGAAGGGGAGCAAATGCATGACTTATACTGAGCAGTTTGCTGATTCGGCACAACCAAGAAAATGAACGTTATATATACCAGAGCCTCTTCCCCCCCTGAATAGGAAAGGAGACTAAAGTTGTGTATACCAGTCAATAGCTTGTACCTAAAGGGGGATTTGATTGTAATTGATCACCCCCTGGTGGTTCCGGCTTGTATAGAGTTTGTGGTCATTATTAGCTGAGTAGTTTAGTCACACACGAAGTCCACAGGCACCAATAAGATATTTTTATCGGGGATGTGTTTTTGGAGCTTATAATTTCTAGGGATATTTGTTGACAATGCACGTTCAGTGGTGGGCGATAAGATGAAAGCCTAGCTGGATAGTGCCCAAACGGTTTGCGTAATTACACTCTTCGAATTGGGAGGCTCAGTGTCATTTAGTACGTGGCCGTAGGTCTCTATAATTTGTGCTGAAAAAACACCACAGAATTCTTTGTTAAACGCTACAAAAACATGGAAATCTGACTTCCAGTCACATATGGCTGCCCATTGACTGTTACATTGTTTTACCATAACATTAATTACAAGTCCACTACATTGCTCTCAAAAGGCTTGTTTTTATACTTGTTGAATAAAGTACATTACGCCAAAACTGGCTCTTGAAACGAGACCAAGTGCACAGGACGTACGTTGTACTAATGCATGTTTTATATTTGTAGGCAGTGCACGACCCATTACCTATTGGAAGCATACATACATACGCTAATCACATATCACTTCAAGTTTTTAACCTTGCACATTCTTTGCTGCTGTTGTGATCACGTTTTAGGAATTTGGTAATGTTGATGTAGTGATTTTTGCTGTCCAAGGCACTGGCTGTACAAGTCACATTGGTAAGGATTTAGACTGTAAAGTAGTAAAATATAATCCAGATGTGTAGAAAAGGTGTATGGATCCCTTGGTATGCATGTACGTACATACCTTCAACATGCCCCAAGACTGCACTTTTCTCAGTATTTCGAAGGAGATAAGTTTCCCAGATAGTAGACCATCTGCCAGCAACATTCCAAGGCCTGACTAAAATGACAGAGTTTTCCTTTGAAGTTCCACCGACAGAGGTGGCAGAGGAGGAAATGAGCCTCCGAGTCTCCCATGTCTGACCCCCCTCCTCCCTATCCCCCACACAGCACCTCCCCACACCAAACACCTCATCACCCCCCAACACATCACCTCCCCACACCAAACACCTCATCACCCCCCAACACAGCACCTCCCCACACCAAACACCTCATCACCCCCACACACCACCTCCCCACACCAAACACCTCATCACCCCCACACAGCACCTCCCCACACCAAACACCTCATCGACCCCCACACAGCACCTCCCCACACATCACACTCTCAAACTCACAACTGCCACCTATGAAAGCTACTGAGGTGTTGTGTTAGAACGAAAGCTAGTAACATTTGAGTCGGTTGCTCATCTACAGATTATGTATTGGGAACTGGATAGGCAAATTAACCCGAATTATGTAAGGTAATTTTGTTAGCCGTTGATCATTTGCCAATCTTAGTAGGCCACATCCATCCTCTACCCAAGTCTCTAACTTTGTGGATGGAACCATTAATACAACATTAAGTGCATATGCTACAGGTACACGTATGCCTTGCTCTGTTTTCCCAAGGTTGACTTGATTAATTGTTGGCACACTTGTACTATTATGCAGTACTCTACCAGTAAAGATGATGGATCTGAACGGCTAGAATTCCTCAGCCTTCGTGGCTCCAACTTTTCGTCCTTGGTCTTGTTACTGCCACTCACTGAAGTGGCAAAGTAGCCACGTGAGAGGAGGAATGCATGGAATTAGTGTGTTAAAACATTGGCAGCTGAGTGTCTAAAACTTCGTTAATCTGGTGTTTTAGGCTTACCGTGAGTTCATTGGCCGCCCGTTTGTGTTAGGAACCTCACTCTCTCCTTTTATACCTTTGCACTAGGCAGGGTATGTAACACGAGCTGCTCATTAAAGGGGAGTGGTTTATAGGTGTTGTTTTGTTTGAGCTCCTGAGACACTAAGCTAGCATTGGAGGAAGAGGTGGATTGATAAAGTTAAGCAGTATAGACAGTAAATAATTTCTCTTACCACGCACGTTCAACCAGCCTACTATGTTTGAGAATGAATGTCAGATGATGTCGTCAAATGCACCTGCTTGATAAATTGGAAAAAGAAGAGGTGGATTACTGTATAGTTTAAGCAGTAGACAGTAAATAATAGTCTCTCCCACACACGTTCAACCAGCTACATAAGTTTGATAATGCCTGTCAGGAGAATTGTAAAATGAAGTTGTGAAATGCACCTGCTTTCTAAATTGTAAAGGCCAGGTTTAATAAGTCTGGGAATGCATGGCTAGAGAAACCTTTGTTGCTATGTGAAGCATAATTGGCTTAAAGAGTTTGCAAAATCCTACCCATCCATACAGACGAACAAAGTGCCTCCTCAGGGTATGTATGTATGTACCCCACCTCTATATAATTGAACAGTGTCTGGTCGAGTGTCCCACTCTAAAGAAGTTGGTAATTGAAATCCACTAATACTTGGCAGGGGACGGGTTAAAAACTAGCCATGCCACTGCCCTTCACCACACTGTGCCATGTAAGAACTTTCGGTCCTCCTGGGTTTGTTCCCTTGCCTTCCCTGCTAATGTGATTACCACTGCATACACTGAGGTGTTAGACAGTCTGGTGCGTAGCACGGCGGCATGCCCACGCTGCACTTGGCACTGCTCGTGGCCAGCTGGGCCAGGTGTTATTGTGGCGACACTCTTGTCCAATTTCTTATCGAGTTGTCCGCCTTATTACGGAGTTGTGTTCCTAATTGGTCCTCCCCTTTCCGTTTCTGTACACAGACGGAGACTACGCACTTACGTAGCTGTATAGTGTACACTGGTAATTTTGTATGTTGCTGATTTTATTGGTCAGGTATCACTAAATTTGGTGCAAATAGTTGCGTGTATCGTTCATGACTCCTCAACTGTACCAATTTGGCAGACATTTACAGTATCTCGTACACTATGTATGTACGTACACATACTGGTTGGAGTCACCAATAGACGATTTACATGTATTCCTGTTCTCTCTACTGTTTGACCAGTGACTCCTCCACCTCGCTATAACGTCTGACTAACGAAGAGAGCCAACTGGTGGTACATGGACTGCGGGGGTGTTTGTGTACAGTGTGACACTGAGTAATGATAAATAGCCGTAAATGTTACTGTCTTAGGTTGGGTTCATGTTTCGTGCCGTGGAGATCATAGAAATTGATGCGACGCAGCAAAGCGGTAAGGCGTGAAACGTGGCAATGCAAAGCATTGTGAACTTAGCCTAAAGTCTTGGTCCTTGGATAGACTACTGCATCCTTAGTTCATTAGCAAGCGAGGAAGCCTATAAGTTTTCAAATGAGCCATATATAGCATGAACACTCTGCCACACTTTACAAAAACATTGTGTACAGTTTTTAAAGCTTTTTATCTGTAGCTAGCCTTACTTTGCTCAACCTGTAGCTGTTGCTTTCTCTGGGTGCATGCACATTATACAGTAGTACTCTTATTTAAAGGTTTGGGAATTAGTCATGTTCCATGTGCTATGTGGCAGATATCAAACGTGTTCTCGGGTGTTTATATTTTATTGACTGGTTCAAAACTAACTCTTGTAAGCAAACATAACCTTGGTCTTAGAATCTCTACTGCATCATCTTATCTTTATCCATGAAAGAAACTTTCTTTGGGAGCCAAAGTTGGCCCTCCTAGTGACGGAGGTTTGCATATCCCTTCATTGTATGTAGTTAGAAATTTGTTGAAGAGTTGTGGGGGCTGCAGGTCAGACATTATCTACTGAGGATAGGCCCTGTAGTATATGTAACTGCGCGGGGGTTGTATGGGGATGTGTGTGTCTGCATCATGTTTTGATAATTGATACTAACCAACACTCCTCCATGCTCTCTTCATCCACATACTGTACTATGACGTCATGAACGCCTGTGGGTAAATTTCAGGTAACATGAAGAAAGAGAGCCTGGTGACAAGGATAAATGGACTTGTAGTGATAGAGCGGTCCCATGTATGTATGCTGTATACTGTCTTGCTCACCAGGAATTTCCTATCAATTGTAAAATTCCTCCATGTGATTGTTATCAAACCCCAATTTAGAAATTCCCTTACAGTGAGAAACAAAATTGTGTTTGGTTATATAATAGTGTAGTACGTAGATACAATCAGACAGATGTTTGCAGCTCTCCAGTCACAGGTTACACATGTATGTAGTATTTACCTGGTGTGCTCAGAACTTGTGCTTGAATACACAACTACTATCCTTTGTAATTACTGAGAACTATACATTTCTTGAAGTGTTGATCATTGTGGGGTGAGTGTACATATATGGGTGTGCAAATTGAAGTGACATTTAGAGGACTTGTGAGTAAGATAAGCTGAATCAAGGAGCTCAGATTACTGATAATAAACACCATGTCACATCCACACCTGTTCCACTGATCAGACTAGGGGTCAAGGGGTCAGTGTTGTAGTTTTGGTGCTCAGCATCTCATTAGTCCTGGCATTGAAGCTGCATTGTTGCAGATTTGATTATCGAAGGAATGGTTGATAATGGAGCAATCCAACCCTTATACATGTGAATGCAATTACAATATAGAGTAGGAGCAAGGTGGTGTCCCTGGGTTAAACCAACTGTATAGTACTACAGAAACATACAGAGTGAGAGTATGTATACGGTGACTTGCATAGTCGTTTGAGGTTTGCCTTTGTCTTGTGTTGAAGATTTGAACCACTACCAGATGAGTTGCCCTGGAACGTAGCTCAGTTGGTAGAGCGCTCGACTATAGAGAGCAGAGTGTGGTTGGTTGGTTGGAAATCCCACCTAGAGTAGCTCTTCTTTTTTTCTTTCATTTCCCCCTCTTCTCTTTCTCTTCCCTCTTTGTTATCACATACATACACACATATGAACTGATGTCTGTGTCTTGTCTTGTCTGTGTGATGTCTTGATGAATATCTCCCCTCCACTTTACACCGCTCCCAGACACCCTAACCTGTACCCCTCCCACCTGTGACACCCTGCATTTCCTCAGACACAATCTGTTACTGGGACTGTTAAACAACACTTCCTATTATGAGCGTTAACGAACGCCATACATACATATGTAGTAGATATTTGTGCATGGTGATGGGCTAGCATTGTGAAATCGCATCGAAGCATCAGTTATAATTATAAAGGTTGATTATCTAGCCGAACATGGTTCAGCTATAACGTTTTAGAGCAAGAAAGACAGGGGCTACTGCATGGTGTGGCCAATCACACACACACACGTACAGACACACACACACACACACAGACACACACACACTGAGCATATTGTTTAATCTTGGTTCGTTGTGATCCACATAATCCCCTCTCCTTGGTCCTTCTTCCTCTGTACGTGTACAGGTCAGTCACACAATGAGAAGAAGTAGCTGCCACTGAGAAACTCAAACATCCATCATGTCAGACGTAGCCATCTCCCTCCCTCCTCCCTCTGCCCCGAAACACTCCTCCTCCCCCTCCTCCCCCACCATCCCTGCCAGGCCACGCCCACCAATATCACCCATCACCAAGCCCCTCCCACCACCCGTCGTCACTGCTACCTCAAAAATATCAAAGTTAGTGCCATACGCCAGTGCTACGGCACAACTCTCACTTGTTAGCATTTTGATAACGAAAGTGCCACAGCTTATGTAAGCTGCAGTATATTATGTGGATAATCTTTTCGCCCACTGTGCGTTAGTAGCACAAGTGCCGCAGCCGGTAAGGCAGTGGATTAATTTAGAGCCACTACCCTTTGAAAAATAACCAAGCTTGTTCAAGCTTGTTCAGGCTTGGTTATATCTATTCAATTATCAAGCTTGAGCCAAGCTATACACAAGCTTGTCAGGCTGAAGGTGTATTTCCATGCCTTTAGTCATTAATTTAGAGCCACTAGGATTGTAAAAAGCACCTACACGTGTATGTACATATTCTTGTGAGGTACAAATATATTTCTGAATCTCTATAATGTCGAGAGTGCATGTAAACAGTAGAGCTACACGTATACTCTTACGTATGTATTTAGTGTCTAAAGTTTGATGGGGAGTTTAATACATCTAAGAGAGTGGGGAGAAGAGTTGCAAGTGTACAACTCTGCACCGATGAACTTGTTGTTCTCCCCACAGAGACAAGCAGAGGGTCCAGAAAGCCAGACAGAGGTTCTCTCCACCTGCCCTCCCTCCTCCCGCACCTCCACCCATCTCCCCCTCACCGCCTCCCTACAGCTCCATCTCCCCTCCCCCCTCCCCCCTCCACCCCACTGACTCCACCCACCAACGAACCCCTCCACCCCGGCCACCACCCCCTACCATTGCCCCGCCCTCTGCCCCTCCCCCTTCTATTGTCTCGGCCACACACCCTTCAGTCCACCAGCCCTCTGCTCCACCTCGTCCCCAGACTCCCGATTCTTTTCCTCTGACCTCACATTCCTCACATTCCTCGCCTAATGCCCCTCCCACTGCCCCTCCCCTAATCCAGTCAGTTCAATGTCAGACTCACATGTGTAAATATTATACCTCTATAAGCTCTATCTTTCCATCAACCACCCTATAGAAGAATTTTCAGTGGCATGCGCAGAGGGTTTGAGTCAATAAAACACCACTTGCTACGCTTTGCTGGATTTGTACATATATGTATACAGTAGCTCTCACACCATCTGTCCTTACTATCATACGTAGAATGCTGCACGATCATACATGTTTTGGGCAGGGTGTGACCCTATTATTGTATACTAAAGAGTGTTAGTGAGCCTTTACCGCTTACATGGGTAACATACTGTAAGTATTGGTGAAAGAACATAGAAACGTAGCGTTGTACGCGTAATATTGACACGAGAGGCGTAAATTTGTATGGCGAAATCGCCGTGCACTATTAGACCATGTAAACCAGTGACATATATAAGTGGGGCAGACCTGGGAACAAGGTGTACGTATTGAGTGTGTTTTGATTACAGGGACGTCGAGATGGTGGGAGTGAATGGGAGAGGAGAAGACGTGACAGGAGTTGCTGCTGGTGTTGAAGAGGAGAGAGAGGAGGGAGGGAGAGGAGGGGGAGGAGACGATGAGAGGGCACCAGTCAGTCAGGGAATACCTGCAAATCTTAATCTGGATGGTTAGTTGGTAGAAAGCATTATCTCAAAGTCCTTGTGGGACTAGGGCATCTTGCCTTCATGAATATCTTCCCTCCACTTGCACAGTCTAGCTATTAAATAGGAAATGCATGTTCATACTTACTTGTCCCCGCTACTGGAAGTAGCACCACAATGCAGATAATAGAGGAGAGAATTGACCAATACTTGACATAGGCAATTGCTATCTACACGAGGAACCTTGGAACATAAGCATTGCAAGTACTTGTTTGCGTAAAAATCCGAAACAGACCCAATAACAAACACTTACGTACAATTTACACCATTCTCTACTGAATGAGGTTGTACATAGAGGTCTGTGTGCACAGGTGAGAAGGGTGACAGTGGACCAGAGTATGTGAATGTGGAAAGTCTGGATGAGGAGGAGGAGGAGGAGGAGGAGGAAGAGGGAGAGGATGCGGAGGACGACGGCGGACAGGAAGAAGGGAATGTACGTATGTATGTATGTAAATATTTCATCCACAACATTTTTAGTGTGACGTAGAAATGTTCTGTCTAGTGCAGGTTAAAAGCTTAACCCTTTGGACGCCATGGGTATCTCCTTCAAATTGTTATGGACTTATGGAGGCTCTGAGCATATTATATATATACCCGTGGCTGGCTAAGGGTTAAAGTACTGATATATGTACCATTCATTCCCTAACTATGGTTATATGCACAGATTTCTTCACTTTAGTTAGCACTTCCCTCTGCCCCTCAATGTTCTTTATAATTACCACAGCTGTATGCTCATTCTATATACACTCATTCTGCACACAGACCAACCGGCGCTCTGTGGTACGTCAGAACTATCAGAACTGGGACTTTCCCAACCACTCAGCTGACTCGGAGGGATCCGACGATGGCAATAACCACACCCCTCGCCCCGCCCACCAACACCATCGTCACCGGCATCACAAGCCCACACAAAGCAACCCTCCCACCCTCCCCCTCAACACCCACCCAGTCCTAATGGGGAAAATGAGCGGGGGCGCCGTGGCTAAGGGGGGGAAACGAAGAAACCGGGCTCCTCCGCCTCCTCCTGGGGGAAAGAAGGGAGGTGGAAAGTTGGAAGGAGGCAGGGAAGAAGGGAGGGAGAGGGGGAGAAGAGGGAGGGAGGAGGGGAGGGAGAGGAGGGAGGGGGAGAAGGAGAGGAGGGAGGAGGTGAAGGGGGAGAGTGAGGGGGGAAAGGAAGGGAGACAGGACAAGGAGAGGAGGGGAGAGAGGGGAGAGTAGCAGGGGAAGAAGATGGAGATACAAGAGCAGAAGAAGGAGGAGAAGTGCGTGTTTGTAATGTGCACCAAAACACGACAGAACTCTTTCCTTTTGAATCAATTGACTCTATGGCTACACCAAATAGAATCAGACCTTAACACATAACCTGATTTTTCCTGTGGGCATTGTAAGGCATATCTTTGATTTTAGACTATACAAAAGCAACTCATGTTTGTCTAAGCTTTAGGCATGCAGTGGAACCTCTTAAAAAGGGCCCAGTATACCTCTCTTATGCATGGTATATACTTGATTGTGCCCGACTTAGTAATGTACAATGGCGTAAGTGCTGGCACACAGACAGCTTTCCTCACTGGGTTATCTCAGATTAGTTAAGTGACACTTGCAATGTCCCTGAAGTGTTCTTTATTCGTTTTTCCAAGTATGTACCCGGTGCCCTGCAGCCATTTTGCTCATAATTCAGTTCGCACCTCGACATTTCAGTCTGGGGAAGGTCTCGCGTACGTACGTATGTCCGTCATGTATGCATTGTTCCACCCACACAGCACGACTACTCCACCATCCTGAGGTCAGACTACATCAACTGGGAGTACGAACAAGGCAGTGGCTCAGACTCTGACGACACATCTGCCGTGCCGGGCCCGAGACCGCACACGGCTAGACCCTCCAACCCTCCCACTCTCCCTCTCAACACACACCCTGTCCTCATGCGCTCCCACAGCCAAGGAGACGTCATTGACTCCAACGATGAGTCGGGGAAGAAGCCTCGGAATCGAGCGCCTCCTCCGCCACCTTCAAAGACCAAGAGCAAACCTCCACGTGGCTTTGCTCACCAGCTATCTCACCAGCCCTTCTCTGTCCCTCCTCCTCCTTCTTCTTCATCACAATCTCATACTCAGAGCAGTGGTAACCAGGGCGGGGAGTACGCGCGAGTCACCAAACCACCTCCAGCGTACAAGAGGACTAAATCCGACCAGAAGCCGGGAGAAGATGGCGACAAAGGAACAGGGTCACCCCGCGAGAGAGATAGAGTGCCAAAGTCCTCTATAATTGGAGGGGCATCCTCGTCTTCGCCATACCAGTCTCCTGTAGCTTCTCGTAAGCACGGGGAGGCCCCAGTTCATCTGGATGTCCGCGCAGGAGGAGGAGGAGGGAAGAGCTCTGGATATGGCTCTGGTGGTGAAGGTGTGACGAGGGGAGGAGGGAGGGTGGGGGAGGGGGTAGCCCCTCCATCAAGACCGCCACCGAGGGCACCGAGTGTTGCAGTTCTCGCTGCGGCAGGGAAGAGGAAGAGATGGTCGGCTGCAGAGGTAGAGGGAGAGAGGAGAGGGAGGGAGGAGTCTCCATTACTGGTGAGTAGGGTGAGTGTGGCTGGTGAGTAGGGTGAGCGTGGCTGGTGAGTAGGGTGAGCAGGATGACAGAGTGATAGAAGAATGGACAGGGAAGACAAGGAGGGGAGAACAGAGAGCAGGCTTAGCCTATGTAAACAAAGTTTTTACCACAGCGGTTTCACATCTTAATCAGCATAATAAAATAGACTAAAATGTCTGCATTTTCAAACAATGTTCTTTGCATCTGCAACTTTAGCGATACTAGTCATCCCCAGAACTACATGTACACATGCTGGTGCATACACTATACACGCAAAACATCAGGCAACGCCCACGTTTTTGCATCCGTAGTATATATATATCGAATATTTTTGTCTGTAAGTGTTCTGTTGTGTGATGAGGTTTGGATATGAACTCTACTATATAACGTCTAGGGGGTGTGGTGTTTGGCTGTGGGGCACGTGGAGCTGGCATATCACCTCGTGCTTTTGGTCATGATAAGCATTACCTTTCCCTTACGTGGTGTAATGAGGATTGGTTGTTTATGCTGGATCGCTCATTAGTCTGTGGACCAGTGGGATTTCAGCTGTTGTGTAACCTGTTGTGTAACAGCTCGTTATGTACATAGCATTTGTCCTTCACTCAGTCTTCTCCTTTTCTTCCCCATCTCTATCAAAGTTCTTGTTTTTTCATAACCACCATTTTTCATGCCCACCCTTCCTTTATTCCTTCATTCCTTCATTCCTTCTTCTCTGCCCTTCTCTGCTTTCTCCTTTCCTTCTATCTTCTCTCCCCCCATCTCCTACTCTGTTCTTTCCTCCATCTTCCATCTACTCCCTCCCTCCTCCCTCTCTCCTCCGTCCACCCTCTCTCCCTCCCCCCTCCCCCTTACTCCCAACCCCCTCCCTCTCCCCCTCTACCAGGCTAATCTGAAGAGGAAGGAGTCGAGCGGTGTACCAGAGCACCTCTCCCGGCCCAAGAGACAAGCTCCGCCTCCTCCGGTCGGTAAAGGGACCGCTGTGGACCAGTCCCAGGACCAGAGTGAGCGGGAGTCTCCTCAGGGTGCAGAGGTCAGTACTATTGATTTCTGAATGAGACATAATGATAACTACAGAGCTCTGGAGACCACATACTATCTCGCACGGTATTGTGTACTATTGATCGCATGCACACACATTGATTAATAGGCGTGGCCAAATTACCCGACTTTTTTAGCTGGATTTCTAGCCGCTGTTGTCTGTGTCATTGATTTCAAGGTGGAAGCAAGTGCCTGCAGCTATGATTCTGGATAAGTGAAATAGTTTACGAATGTTAAAGGAATGTGGCAGTATAAAAGGGTATAAAGTGCGACTTTTCGTCTGGCAGTATAAAAGGGCTAAAATTTAGAAAAACAACCCTATTGTTTAGTTCACATCTAGAGTAGCATTTCGTATGTATGTACTAACACAACATGTCTATTATATCATGTTATGTATCTTCATCAGGCCCCTAGTGAGAGACCAGGGAGTGACATAAAGACAGGGAACCACCTCCAGACTCCGCCCCCGAAGCCAAAGAGATTGCACAGACGGACTCCGCCCATTCCCTCTGATACCGTAGCCTTAGCAACAGAAGCCACACCCACCACCCAGGAGAGCACAGAGACCGAGGGGAGGTCACAGGTCAGAAGCCACGCCCCTAAATAGCTGCATAACAGTAAAATTTCGCGGGCATTGGAAGTAAAGTATGATCGTAGAATCACCTAGTTTATCACTCGTGGAGGATAACTCTCCCCCTCCCACACCTAGTACATAATAATACCACTTTGAAAAAACAAACTTGGAGCATCAGGAGTGGTGTAATTTATCAATGCATCTGTAAGGAATGTAGGCAAACATAGAAGTGCGACTTTTGGACGACCTTATACATGTGTCGTAGGTACATACCACTTGATAAGAATGCTATAGAGTGTATGTATGTAGTACATGTAAGTCAATGTCCCTCTTTGCTCGTGAGCTGCCATTGTTGTACAATGTAACATGTTTATGCAACTACACATAATCACATAACCGTGTATTGTCATCCTAACATCTACACATGCAAACGTGCGTACACAATTATAACTTGACACTGGGGACAACAATACTGCCTACATGTACATACTATCATGTACACCTCTATGGGTCAGTGTATTACAGTTCCTCTGTAGATCCATGTATGGTAGTAAAGTAACAGGTTGTACCTGGCATGCAAGTACAGGTCTTCCTTCCTCTCCACCATTCCTCGGCCTTTGTGTCAGTCCCCAAATCACATAGTATTGGGCTCAGTAGCAGCCCTCCAAGTGGTCCTTACAGCCACAGTACAGCATGCCACAGCTCTCCTTCTTAGGTCTTCCTGCCCTGTTCTAGTATATACTCAACCACTCCCCTGTTTGTGTGGCTGGTGTTGGCATTGCAGTCGACTACACATGCCTTTCAGAGCTTCATTCACACACATCCTGCTCCTGAGACACGGCATTAATACCCTGGCATCCACTCTCCTAGCCTCACTTCCAGTGCAAATCAGTGACTGAGAGAGAGACAGAGAGAGACTTGTAGGAACAGTTTGTAGTGAGAGAGACTCTGAAGCTGCTATAGAGGGCTAGAGATACGTAGAATACTGAGTAAAGACCACCTGTTGAGTGACTACGTATATAGTGCCTTTTGAGACAAGTTAAGAACTCTGTGGAAGTGTGAAGGTGGTGGGTGTGCTCCTCTGGACCTGGTATCACCTGACATCTGAGAGACACGTAATATATGAACATACGTAGTTTCTGGGACCTGATGTTAATAGTGGAAGATTGAGGATCTGAGGTGTGTGTCTGGAGTGAGTGAGAAACGTACACGTGATCCACTGAGAGAGTGTACGTAGCTCCTACTGCCATTGTGATACAAACGTTAAAGACAGATCTACTACGTGTAGCAACTGGGCAGCTACAACAGACCTGTACACCACTGGCCAACTAGTCGGGTGTTGTGTGTATAGGGTGGACATGAATCACAGCAGAGCTAGGAGACCTGGTGGTGGAGGTGGTGGGAAACTGGTGGCAGAGCCTCCTGTCAAGTGGGTCAAGGTACGCCATATGTCAGTATATAGAGGTGTAGACCTTGTTAGGTGTTAAAGGCCATCATTAGCACCAGTGTCTTAATGTGAGTTACTAGCTATATGAACATTATGTCATACCAAAATGTGACAGTCTCAAATGCAGCTGATTAGCTGTTATGCACAAGAGATCTTCACTTTTATTAGCCACTGGATTCCCCCCAAGGTTTGCACATGGTACCGTCACTTGGTAACATGCAATGCATTGCCTATCCTGCCACATGCACTGTCGTAGTTTAGAGTCATGGACCAAATACACACGTGTACATATGTGCTTTTTTACATACGTATGTAAGGCTAGCTGCTTTCACTCACAATTGGCTACATAAGTACTTTTCATTAGTCGAGATTGAAGATCATTGATGAAGGTGGACTTTTATACACGTAGATAGAGCACCATACCATTAGGAAGGGATATATATACCTGGACAAGTAGAGGTGTAGTGACTACATGGCTATGATAGGATTTGATTGTTCCCAGAGCCAATATAGTGGATTTCATTGATGTACAGTGGACTTACTCTATCGTCTTGGAACAGAATTTGATGCTAATCAGCATTAAATCTGACATACGCATTATTTTTTCTGCTGCTGCCAGTATAATGCATCATGAAGGACTGGGGGGTGGGTATAAATATAAGGTCCTTTGTCCCTTCCTTGCCATATCAGTCGAGTTTCAGTATTTTGCCAGTATTTCGCGAGAGGCAGTATTTCGTGAGTAGCGTGATGGCCCATCTGCTGATACAGAACGGAGGGAAGCATGTGCGCATGTTTGAGGTATACTGACAATAGTTACGGGGTCACAGCGAGCATGGTTATTATTCTTTCTAGAAGGTTGCTTTGACTATTGTTATCATTCATGGTGTGTTGTTGTGGCTCACTGTCTTATCCCTCGTAATTACAACTCAGTAGTATGTATGCCTACTTCTGTAGTCTCCCTGACTCCTTCCTCTATTTGTCATGTCCCCTCATCTACGTTTGTCCCTGCCTCACTGGCACAGGATAGTGTGGCTCTATAGGGTGCATACGTATTACTATGCTCACATTCTAGCGAATGTGTTTTTTATAACTATCTCTCCTGATGAGTATATGTGTGGCTAGGTTATGTGGGTCGTTACTTCCTGTTTCTATTGTCTGGTCTAATCCCTAGCCCTGTTCCTCCAAGTCATTTACCCATACTGCTCTCTTCTCCCCTTTCCTTCTCCTCCCCTCCCTCCCCTCCCTCTCCACCCTCCCTCTCCACCCCATCCCAGAGCACTTCAGCGGGGACTCCACTGACAGAGAATGGAAACACCAGATGGGACAGGCTCCTCCACAAGATGGAGTTCTTTACCATCGACCTCGTCAAAGGTCAGTGTCTCTCTTAGCTCCATCCAACAACCCCACCCACACACATACACACACACACCATCTCTAGTAGCTAGGTTTGTAGGTCCTACATGGTCCTACATAGGTCTCCTCCCTTTCTCTCACCAGAGATGTACACAGTATTACTAAAGTAATATTCTGCACAGGGTTCTCTAGTTGTTAGGTTTTCTGTGGTTCATATGTACTGTACGTGGTACAGTGTACTGTGGTGGCCTTCAAAAACCTGCTAATGAGAATGCTAGTGTACATACTTTACAGCTTGTGTACTCACAATTATACAAAAAGAACTTTTGTTATGAAATTCCCATAAGAAATGTTTGTTCAGACGGATTAAACTTTTGATGAAAAAACGTGTGCACGAATGTCACACCACTTCTGGTTAATTCTTCCTAATTGTGAACACTTGAGGCCTATAGCCAAACCATCCTTCCCACACCTGCCAAAAATACACATACACTAGCAGTGTTCTATAGTGGAGGTATATACACGTATAGGGAAGGAAGAGGTGGGAAGGGGAAAAGAGGAGGGAGAAGGAAGAAATGAGTGGTTAGAGGGAGAAAGTTTTACAGGGACTTTGCATGCATGCATACATACATACATACATAGGTTGGTTGTTATTCTTATTTTATTCCTAAAGTAAAGAAGTATGTTGATTACAAATGCATCATTGTTAGACTTTCTTCTTTTGAATGTGGAGTCTAAACGAGTTATGTAGGAATGTGTGCATATCTGAAGCTGCAGTTGTGCACCAACACATGATGAAACACATGTCCATATGACACATACATAGCTACTGTACGTACTACCAGGCTGACGCATCATTGTTTACGGAATATTTTTTGTATGTGCTACTCCAATTACAGCCCCCTACACTGCCATGTAATGCTACGTACGTATATGCATATTCATGTCCGCACGTCTTTGAAGTGTTGTATATAGTAGCATGAGATTCTGTGTATGTGTGTGACAGCTCGGCTCTGATGGATGTTGTGTGTGTGTGAGTGTCACTGTACATGGACCAGCAGTCATCGTGCGTGTTTTTCTAATGGCCTCTTACAGAGTGGGAACAGACTATACCCATCAGTGGCTACTTTCAATACTTTAGCCACTTTATGAGCACATCTATGTATCTGCAGCCACTTTACATACATACAGTCTATTAATGCCCACATTCCATACAGCCACTTTTTCTCAACATTGACGTCTGCATTACATATTTACATGTAATGGGCATGCTGTACAGCACACGCCCCCTGAAATGAGGACACCTCTCGAATAAGGACACCTTTTATCTCCCTAAGAACCGTTATTGTGTCTGAAATAAGGACACATCGCTAATGACGACACTTAATTGGTGTCCTGGTTAGAGGTGCTCAAGTGTGTATATAGCTGTGGTAAAATAAATTTGTAATGTGTAGTTCGTTCTTGGGGTGCTTCCTGGTAATGAGTCTGTCCAGGATTTAGTAGGAAGGTTCCCATGGACCTATGGCTGGTATGCTATGAACTATAATTTCATGGCTAGCCAGTACCTACATGACATCCTGTAAACAGGTGATTGTGGCCTCACTCACTGGACAAGGGCTAAGGCACTATTATTATTGAAGACCTTGTGTACTGTGCGGGGCTTTATGCTACAGTACAATTTCACAAACACTAGACTCTCTTATTTCATTGTTATGTATGCTTCATTTGTTACTGTAACAAATGCAACACATGTTTGGCGAGCGAGTGCGGGAGTCACATGCATGCAGCGTCGATGGTTCTGATAACGGCAGTGCCGAAAGCAATCCCTCATTCAGACGACTAAGTGTAGGGCTGCTTCATCCATCGCCCTCTCTATCTTGTCTAAGAATTGAGTGACGTTTCACTGCCCACACTTGCATCAGATGACTTCAAAATAATTGATATGACGTCCGTACACAAGTAAAAGAAATTTGACCCCAAACGTCAACACCCAACCAAAACGTGCACACATCTGCAGCGATAGCTATCCATGCTCGCACTTTGTACTCATACACATGTACGTTGGACAATGGAACCCCTCTCTAAGGCAACCCCTGAAATGACGACACATCAAGACTATGTTCCTTGTAAGCAATTACACTCCTGAATAAGGACACCTGACTTTACTGCTTCTGTCCTATAGCTGCCCATATTTGGAGGGAGCAGTCTTCTCATGTGTATGTGTAGGTCCATGTAAGGAGGTAAAGCTGGGTACAGGTATGCACTGACTAACCTAGCTCAGCTCTAGGAGTCGACCCCCTGCTACCTGAGAAGGCAGTAAGAAACCCACCATTGTTTAGAAATGCTGCATGCCCCTGGGTCATGCAAGTGACCTTACTAGACCAGAGGCAGTGGTGTATATATCGCCGTGTGCCTGTGAGGGTGCTCTACCTGCATTTCTGTGGCTGGCTGGGTTGTCAGGGTCTCCCGAGTGGTTACAATGTCTCTTGTTTTGTTGTAGTGTATCTGATGGTGTCTTTGTTGACTGGAGGGAAACACCACAGGGTGTGTATGTAGGACAGCTATTGTTGGCTAATTCCTCCCCTTTGTCTCCTCCTACAGACTACTGTACTAGGATAGCATTCAGCCTGTAACACTTAGCCTCGTTCCCAGACCTTCCCTGCTGCGTACATATGACTGTGTTAGGCGACATGATCAATGTATATGCATACATGTGGGCAACTGTCTCACGTGTGAGAAAATCATGCTGTGTACTATGCTCATAGGGAAAACATGCAGGGAGAGAGGGTCTAGCTCTGAGTAGATCAGAGAGGAGAGAACAGCATGTGTTTGTAACTAGCACAAACAAGTTGACAAGTCGAGAGGAGAGACAGCAAGAAAGGAGTCCCACACGAAAACGAGTGAAGAAAATACACGTTACTACTGTGAACAGAAAGTGGTTCAGTCGTAAACATAAACGTAGCTGGACGAAGCGATCACCTCGGTGAGGATAGAGGCACGCGAAGAGAGATAGGAGGAGGAGCGGAGAGCGAGAGGGGAGGGGCGGAGCGAGAAAAAAGAAGAGAGGGATGAGCGACACGACGCATCGCAGCCACTAGGTTCAAGACATCAGGTACACAAACTCACGCGCACCCAAACCACTCACACTTACTCGCTGCCTGCATCTCGCCTGCTCTCTCCCATCTACTCTAAATCTCACACCACACTCCATGTCTCACCTCATCTCTCATTCTCCCAGATGGTGATCGCAGTCTGGGATATTGGTGCTAGTGAGGGGAGAACGTAAGAAAGTAAGAAGAAATAAAGAGGCCAGTGTACAGTTGGAAGGCATCTTCATACAGAAGATCCTCCCTGGCTCTCTCACTGACAAGGATGGCAGGTGAGCAAGTGACTAGCATTCAACTTGTCATGCCTGCGTCCACCCAAACAACATCAAGCCTCTCGACATGAATTAACAGTAGACACCATGAGAATGATAACAGACGGAAGGAAAAGCACACGGGTACTTTGTGTAGCTGGCGCTACACGCTGACCTTGAGACATAGATACTTAGTGCAACGTATGACCATGACCACTACTCCATCTCGGGAGAGAGGAAAGAAGCAAGAGAAAGCAGAGTAGCTCGCCAGAAGCGCAAGCAGAGAAAGAAGAGACAGCACAGGGAGGACAGAGAAGAATAGCTCGAGGAACAGCGCGAGAAGAAGAGGAAGTGAAGAAGATGAAAGGAAAATGCACGTCAGCGGCAGAGGAAAGAACGGCGAGAAACGACAGGACAGCATAAGAAGAGCAGTCAGTCAGGATCCTATCACCTCCAGCACTCACTACATCCATCTCGCCGTACCTACTCCTCCTCCTTCCTGTCGCACCCTGCCCCACACCTCGCCCTCTGACCCAAGGATCCCGGCAGGAGACATGTGGAGACATGTGGTGGAAATCAACTCGGGGTCAATGTGGGGCTACTGTTGAAACAGCCTCCAAGAAAACTCAGAGATCCAGAGAGAGCGTCAAGTGAAGAGCCCACCCCGGTCACATACACATCTTGATCCTCGTTTGTCGCACTCATTTTCTGTTGTGCCTTAAACAGGTGTCTGTGCTCTGACCATTCAAGTGATTAGCTCGGCAGAGTTGTGATGTAAATTTATTTAAGTTACAGACATGTATGTACGTATATACACCCAGGCTAAAGCTAGTGGACACATTGACTGTGAACACTGGTGCGCCCCACACGCCTTGCCAGCTGGCTCTAGGAAGGAGGATGAACAGTTAGAGGACTGATGGAAAGTAACTATCCAGTACTTCCTTTTTATGTACATGCTATACCTTACACACACTGTCTCTCCTTTTACACTACATGAGGAACTACTAATGGAAATGATACATGAGGACTATGTGGTTCATTGATCTCAGTCATTTAGCCTCTCTCTGGAAAGGAGTAGGATTGGTACATAGATCACCGCCATCGACCCATATTATCATCAGGGAATTCACTGGGTCCAGTTTTGCCTTGGATGGTGCATAGGCATGAAAGGGTGTACTTGCCAGATAATCCTGGATTTACAAGAGGAATTGTGTGGTGTTATTTGTATGATTTATGCAGCTACGCATTGATACAGGTGTCGGGAACTGTTGATCATGTCATGTACAGGTTTGTAACTCACATTCCAACACCCATGCCCTGCTTGGACAGTTACATACGTCTGTGATACTGATGTATGTGTAGAGTGCAGAGCACATTTTCGAATGTCTCTCTGCACTGTCCGTGTCTTTTGTATAGCAACACAGGTTCTTGTACATACGTAGGTATATCTAGGCTGCTAGACGATGCTTGCTGAGGTTCAACGACAGTAGAAGCAAGAGTTGTCTTTTATTGAGAGGGACAACGGAGCACGTGAGATAGGGATTTGCAGAGATTTGAATTGTCCTCTTTGGCGGGTGAACAGTATGTATTGCATCACTATTTCTATAGCATACCTATACCATGGTCACACAGTACTTATACGTAACTGACACGGTGTATTTGTGAACTACAATACGTGACATATTATCAGTCCTACATGGGTAGTACACGGAGGATATACATATATGGTAAAGGAGCATTTGTAATCTCTCTACACATTACACAGTACACTGACTGCTGACTCGTCCCCTGTCCACTACTGATCACTCACATGACTCGTGCTGTGTTACAAGACTCAAGGTTGGCATAGCAGACCTGCACAGAGGAGGCTTCAGGTCCTGGAGAGGACTCTGCTGTAAGGCCCACCTCACAGTAGCGGTACACTGTACATGCGTAATACTCTCTGTACCATCATGGTACTTATTGTCTGTTCTGTAATTTCGCTGTCAGCGTTGTGCGTGTGCTGGCTAGGTGTGTGATGCTTCTTTAGAGTATCTACACATTGCGGGTATTGTCGGCTTAGTTCAAGGTTTACTCATAGTGATGTAATGTAGTTTTTTTTTTTTGTTTTTTTTTTTTTTTTTTTTTTTTTTTTTTTTTTTTGTTTTTTTTTTTTTTGTTTTTTTTTTTTTTTTTTTCAGGTTATAATTAAAGGCACTGAAGTGCAAATACCGCTCGGGCAGTGATGACAGTGAACACACGCACAATTATGTAAAGTAATGGGTGGGGCAATGGTATCAACCAGGTCTGGTAGAATTGTTGTACTTACTGGTGCTGTATTTTGGTTCATAGATAAGATTATCTTTCCTCCCAAGTCCTAACCTTAGTGAGCTACAATTCAAAGCCTTAGTTGTAGGCATACTTTACTGAACTCAACGTATTCCAGTCTAGTCACAAGAAAACAATGAGGGAAAACAAAATGGCTGTTGCTGCACTGGTTTTGTTCCCAATTCAGCATGCGGGCCGCTTTGGCCCTCGGAGTGCGTGCGTTTTTGGGTATCACAGCTATTTTTTGGGCGCTGGGGTTTTTGTTCAAAATGCCGCCCTTGCCGTACCGTTTTGTCGAACAGGGGAAAACGCTCTTTTTAGCTTTTTTTCTGCAACGGAGCAGTTTTCAGAGAAAATCCACATATTTTGTGACCTCCGTCGGTCCTGCTGTGGGTATGTAAACCCGGTTTTTGGACGCAATTATGACTGGAGGTAAGTCAGTTCTCACTTACTGCAGATATGAATGACACATAACGACAACTATATGTACCCTCGTGCGCTATTGCTGCGCCGGGGAGGTGTTAATAATACGGCTTGTTGAAACAACTGTTCAGTGTCAGTGCTTGTCTATCAGTAGAAGCTTGTTTATAATGTTTTGGAAATATTGTTAGCCAACTTAAGAGAACTGACATTCTTTTTATTTATTTGGGGGCTCTATTTGTATTTATTGGTTTGTATGTTAAGGAGCCTACCTACATAGCAGTCTTTAGTTGGCAGTTTTCTCTTTTTATGTAATGACTGGATTGAGCTGTGCCATACGACAGAGAGCATGTGGAAAAACCCACATTACATATAAAATGCCAACACGTGAAGCTTGTAGGTGGATAGTGTATACATTCAGGTGTAACCTACTACAAACGCATGTTCTGTGTTACATTCCAGGAGCCAATCTATTGTGAACAGTGACGATATTTGATGACATGGAGGACTCTGAGCTACAGACGAGATTGGAGAAGACAGAGGCCAGAGCCAAAAGGTATTGTAGTTTAGCGTACACTAACTGTCTCTGTGTCAGAGTCTAAGTAGAGAAGGCAGAGTTTTGAGTCGTGTAACAAGTAATGTATGAATTGCTGATGTCAGCCTTCCATGTCACTAGGATCCTTCAGTTGTGGCATTTTTGTGTATGTCTAAATTAATTTTTTTCCCCTGTTCTCGGTTTTTTTTTATTGCCTCGTTCGGCTTTCGTTTGCCCCTGCCTCTCCCTGCTTCTTCTTGGCGTTTTTTTTGTGTCTATTGGGGTGGCATATGGTCGAACCCTACGTATCGTACTGCTTCAAACTCAGGTGAAGAAAAAAGAAAGGTTTCTTTTATTTAGCAATGTGTGGGATGGCAAAACGAATTTTAACACATGCATTTACGTACTTGACTCTCTAACAAGACTAATTGCTAGCCAGAGTTGGAATAATTTTCAGCCTATGCTAACTGCTAGTACTAATCATCGGTAAGTCTCTTGTAGCTTCACAAGAGCTACTTGAAAACGATACTTCATGCTCGACTGCAACCTATACAATTTTTGATGGTATTCATAACTAGCAAAATGTCACATGTGTCACACCTCCTCTGGAAGGAGGGTGGGAGGGGGAAATACGGAGAGACGAGATGAAAGTGAAATAGAACGAGGAGAACTGATTATGTGTTGGTGTAGTTTTGAGGAATGTATAACAAGTGGCATGTACTGTAGTATGTTACTACCAGCCCTTTGCCTTGGTTTATTACTTTTCGTTTGTTAGTGAGGCTCATGGAGAACTACGCTCACCAAGCAATTAGGCTTTTGAGTGTAGTGTGACTAAATCCAGGTGAATGTAATTACCTCGTGCGCGCAGCGCGCAGCGAGGTGTTATAGTACTAGGTTTGTCATCCGTCGTCCTCCGTCTCGTCCGGAACTCCGTCTGTCGTCCTCTTCCTTCCTTCTCGTCTGCCTGTACCACGTTGTTCTCCCGCGACGCGTGACAACAATACGGCCAAAAATGTGATACCGACTGGTCATGTGCCACAGTGCTTATTAACTCTCGCCGCGCATGCGCAGCTGAGGGTACGGTAGTTGGTGTGTGTCTGTCGTTCTTGTTGTCTGTCTGTGTGTCTGTCTTGACTCGTCATCTCACTTCTCAGGTTCGTTGTTCTCCAAAGGATACCACTACTGACGGGCAATGAGGTTCAGAAATATATGTGGGGGGGTTTTCTCTGAATATCTGCTGGCTGTTTGCAGAGTCTTGGCGCGCGAAAATGCCAATATGCAAATAGACAA
>CASHTH010003523.1:0-10916 GCA_030341885.1 Geodia barretti
AGTTTGTTGGTGTAGGAACTGTTTCATTCGCCGAGACAGAGAATACTGCCAATGTATTCTTGACTAAATTCTGCTGTTACCTCACATGTCGTACTCTGGAGGTTGTAGTTTGGAGAGTGCTGAAAACCATTACGTCGCACTGCTACAGGTTCAAAATGAAGCCAAAGTGAAAGAGAGGGGCTGCTGCTTCATCTTACTACTTCCGAAGGCAGGGCGATGAACTGAAGTGATTTGGTGTGCAATGTTACGAATACGAGACATCCCCCATTTCATTTAAATTTAATAATTAGTTGTCCTAACCGTAAAAAGTAGTAACCTTTGTTATTTTCATATCCATCCAAGTTTCACACAATGGCTTTGTTGCATCAGATGTGGAACATTGTATTTGCATGACCAGTTTGGCAAGTATATTTTTACACGCGTAAACATTGACAGCAATACATACAAAAGAGTTGATTTCACTTGTTTGCTTGCCTTTGCCTCTCTACCTGACGTTGCTGTTGACAAGCACTAATCGTTCACCTCCAATGTACTGCACTTAAGGAGTTTAAAAAATGGCAATTCCGTATTTGGTGGAGGCGTTGGAGTGAAATTTTGGAGACTGAGATTCCCAACATAGAGACAAAGTACTGTTAGTGCGTGCAGTGGTATTGTACACATTGAAAGCAAAGAGTGCCTGAATGAAATGGTGGGAGAAAGGTTTACTTAAAAGTGACATTCAAAAACAGTTCTAAAGTTTGTACTGGTTAAAGCATGAGTAAATAGAAGTGTTTGTGCTGAACACTAACACAGTGTTGATGTAAAGGCAAATGTACTTGTACAGTTTTCAACTACAACTGTTCTCTGACTCTGCATGTACACGTGATACAACAGGAATTGGTAGCTACACATGGAACGTGTCGCCATGGACGATGAAGGTACAGAGAGACTGTAGGCAAAAACAGTGGTGTATTAGCAGTGCTGCCAAAGTTTCGGATTTACTTCGGATTTTCGGTCCTCTAAGTATGTGTCGGACGGAGTATTAATTTACTCGGATTTTTCACCGGCGTGCGCAGGAGGTGCGCGGGACGTAGTGTCGCGGGGCCAAGGGCAAGGGGGAGGTTTCTCTGCACCCGCGAAACGTGTGGCCCCCGCGAGACTACACGGTGCGGCAGTTGAGATGCTAAAAGACCTCGCAGGGTGAGGTGAGTTAAATTCTGCCAGGTGCATACTTTGACATGGACTGGCCATTTACTTGACTTTGCTCACTCCACTATCTGCATACCTAGTCATAACCCTTGGCGCGCATAGCGCAGCGAATATCATATCGAGGTTTGCTTATATTTGCATATTGGCTTGTTCACTCTTTGCTTTCACGCTCATGACTTGAACGGCAGTAGTTACGTGTAAAATCGCCTTTAAAAATGAAGTCCAGTGTAGCGTATTGAACCCGTGGTATACGCTGTTTGTTGTCGGGTTGCTCTATACTTTTATAGCTGTCTAATTTATTTGTTCCATACTCGGTAAATTTATTGTTGTGTGTTATAGTAAGTTGAATATATCTGAATTATCCTTATACTTGCTCTCTTGCAGCGTCGCTGAGAGTCTGTCACTGCTAGTTACTCGTTACCTACAAGATAGCATGTGGGAGTCGATATCGCCATGAAACTTTTGGTGTATCGCGTATTTTCGTGGTCGTTGCTGTGGCATGGTGGCAGAAAATTTGTATATACATACAGACAGATGTGACAGGACACACACATCTAATCATAATACCTAAACACTCTAACAACGCCCCTCGCTGTCGCATGTGCATCGAGGTGGTTATAAATTTATCAGGGTCTGCAAATCGTCAGTTGGTTTTTATCCCCACTCTTCATCTACTGTCCTCTTGCATGTAGTTCCCATTTGGAGGTACGTGATACACCCTGATCTCAATTTTTATATGTAGTGGAGTATCATTATCACATAACTCCATGAGAAATATCTAGTTGTTATAGCGCGTGGACAGTACGTTATCTATGGGGTCCCTTGGTTTGTGTTCGCTTGCTTGATGGAACTGTAAAGCTTTGTCAGAGTTTGCAGCGTGTCATATTCTCAACACGTGTTAAATGGCTGTTCAGGGCGAAAACGTGATCGCTGAACATGTTCTGCTAATCCTGCAACATATTTCTAAAGTCAACACAAAATCACTACCAAAAATTACCCCAAAAGTGTTGTTTCAGTGTGTTATGAATGACACAAAAGATACGTACACTTATGATAAAAAGTTCACATACATCTTTGAGCACAAACCGACCTAACGTAAGAAGTGGCCATCTTCAATACTGATGTTATTTCACTCTGTCTATACTGCAAAGCACTATGTTGGAGAAATACTTTTCAAGACCCCACCCTCCCTCTGCCTTTCTCTCCCTTCGACTTGAACTGCAAAACATCTCTCTCCAGTTTTTCTATCAGTGGTATCTTCCCGTGATCATGTATTCCCCAGCTTGGTTTAATATCCCGACAGTCAGCTCTCCGCGAAATGGCCATTTCAGTTTGTGTCAAAGGACCCCTTCCACAAGGGTACATGAGATCGAGACATGCGTTCCGCTTCCAACGTCCAAAGCCATTCGGATTAATACTCTGAGACACAGCTTGTACCGTTGGGTGTGTGACAATGGTGGCAAGGAAAATGTTTCCCCCGGCGGAATTTTCGATCTTGTAATGAGATGGGGAATTCAGAGTTTTGGTGTGTTGCACGACGTGCTCCAGTCTCAATTGCATCACCCTCTTGTTTCAGACACTCAATTTCTGAAATCAGTCGAAACTGCTGTTTGTAGACAATTCCGGCGTGCTTGTGCTCTGTCCTGCTCTATACAAGACTCTAATGTGTCCCATCTCTGCTAGTCTGTGTTGGAGCTGACACACAACTGGGTCTCTCTACATCTGGTCAGACACTTTATCTTGTTCCTCTCTCCCTCATCGCACGAACCACCGAACTTCAGCCACAGCTAAGACCTTCTACAAGACATCTTGTCCCCTCTTCCTCTCCTAAGGTACTGTGTTGGAGCTTCTTATGAAATAGGCACTAACCAGCAGTTCAGTTTCATGAAATATCCCCAGTACATGGTCCTGTGTGAACGTGATCGTGCATCTGTTAAGTACCCGTGAAGGAGCCTAGGGGTGCACTACGAAGAACCATGACAGTACTTCACAGTAAAAATAAAAAGATATTAACCAAAATGACAGTCTGAAAGTAAGACGAAAACCGCAGTAAGCATTGCTGCGGAAGCACTAGCGAAGTGTGATACTGGCTGGATGGTCCGGTCATCCAAGCTCGTCCGTGTCTGGGCGTTGTTTCATCAGCAGAGCTCGTATCGACTATATTAGAACATGTAACTAAACATAAAACTGACGCAGGCGTAGTAGTAGATGAGTACACATGTAGGTTCATGGTTACTAGCACTCGCCCTTATAACAGCATGATCGGACAGTACAAGCCACTGTAATATATGCCCCTTGAGGGGTTATTTTCTGGTATACACACCAATACTATAGAGGCCGCTGGGACCACACTGCACACGGCTCTATCACAGGCATTTCTTTCTCTGTTTTTTACGTTTAACAGTTAGTCACATCACATCCGCATTTGGTTATAGACTCAGTAAGCTACAACGGCTTCTAAAATAACTTATCACCACTCATGGTTACGAGTCACTGTTTTTATCCCTAGTTTTTTACTTCATTTAGCACAAACACTTATGCTTCTCACATTCTAAAGTGATCAGACAAAAGCTTTTTAATCCATGGGTCACTACGGTACAATGTGGTATGGATCAGGCGCTGTAAATATATGCAGTGTTAATAGAGACGTAAGTAAGCGGTAGATTATGGCCACTGCTGTGTATTCACGTTCACGTTACTAACATTTGTGCATACGAGTTAAGTGTGTTTTAAAATATTTTGCACTTTATTTAGTACTTTTCAGTGCAACAGTAAGAGTAATAAAATTCATGCATTCATACACCTTCAGTACCCAATGTGCTCTTAGTCATACTTTACTGTCAGTGGTAAAACTATTTCACTGATGAGGTCTCTTGTACTGGAGTTTCCTCCACATCCCAGTCTTGTAGTTCATCTCAAAAGACTGTCTCAATGAGAACCTTCTTCCCCTCACTCTCCTCCTGCACCCTGTCGTTTAGCTTAATTGTCACCACCTCACGGTTGGGGTATGGGTTTTCTGCAGAAGAACAATATTTTCTAGCGTATTTGATGACATTTTTTCTGGAGTACATTGAAGAAAAATTACGTGCAAGAACGGGTGTTACCGTGTTACCCACCGTCATGCATGGTGTACACATGTTGTTGGTGGTGGCTAGTAACACGACGCATAAGTACAGACTTGCTAGTAAAGAACATCAATGCGTGAGAAATCTGTGAGCGTGTGTGTTCCGGAGAGGCAAGGTGTGAATCACAGGTATGACCTGTATACTCTGTAACATACAGTAATGGAGCTGCATAGTGGAGGCAGTATTGCAATAATATCTAGACAGAGGTTCAATATCTAAAGGGATGCTCTAACAATGTAGACTATTGTAATCATATTATTAATGACAGGAACTGACCTCTGGCTCCGGCCATGAAACCAAGGATGAGAGCTTTGTGCTCTCTGGTAAGATTTTGGCTCTCTTTGAACATCTCCTGGGCTATCAGGAGCTGCTGACGCTGTGTGCATTGGGAGAGATACAGGTGAGTGGTGTAGCTAGAGTTCAGTGAGCATTCATTCAGAGATGGACCTTATTACCCTCGGTGCGCATGCACAGTGAGGGTACGGTAGTTGGGTTGTCTGTCTGTCTGTCTGTGTGTGTGTCTGCCTGTTACTCAATATCTCACTTCTCGAATGTTTTTTCGTCTCACAAATGATACCACCTACCTAACGGGCAATGAAGGTCAGAAATTTTGTGCGTTTTCTATGAAAATGCTCCGTTGCAAAGCTAGAGCGCGAAAAAGCCAATATGCAAATACAACGGACGGGATGGCTTACCACGGTCTGATCGATCCGCGTGCTCTGCAAACCTCGGAGGCACTAGAAGATGCAACGCAGGGCGTGTATCGCCTCTCGCATGCTATCTAGTAGTGTAGTTAGCCCGTGTCAGACTGTGAGCTGGCAAGAGACCACGACCTAAAACTAAACCCAGCCCATCAATTAGTGATAAGCTTACCACGTATGCGTTTACTTACGCGTGTGCCAAAACCAGGCATTTGTCGTTTTGAATTGAACATACATGTACATCTATGGGCCGCAAATACACAGGCAACTTTAAACGTTTGGTTTGTTGCTGGTCTAGTACATGTAAAATGTTAACACTTAACCAGCCACGGACACAAATGCGTCCATGATCTCCATAAGCCCATAAGTTTAGACGCTAATAATTCATGTATTAATTTCTGCCTATTTAAGCAGACACCCATGGTGTCCAAAGGGTTAGTGCCCCATACTGACAGAACAGGTCCACATGGGTGTTGTCGCTTTGCGCCTTCCATGTTTTCAGACGTTTCATTCAGATAAAGAGCAAAGTGCATAATCAGATATTGATTAACATTTTACGATAGAGTCAAAAAGCAAATGCCTAGTTTCGGCATACACAGTCACATATAACCACACGAATACTTCCTATCCAGCTGCCTAAGATGTATGCATGACTGGAATAGGTGCTGCCAGGAAGCATGTCTCTCGTAGATGACCAAACCAAGGGTGAGGTGGTGCATGGTACACATGCCATTACAATGAATTCACAACTCACAGTGACTTTCAGCTTGGGCTGAGGTGTGCTGGGGGAGGTTGGGAGGGTGGGGGTGGAGGGAGTGCCGGGAGTGAAGGGACTGATGTGGGGCGGGATGGGGCCACTGGGAGTGGCCGTTGCCCTGGGATACGGCTGGTATGTGGGCGAGGTCAGAGAGTAGAACGGTGTAACAGGTGTAGTTGAGCTCTGTAGGAAGAATAGGTCTCGTCATTCTCCGAACAAGGGCTACATTTAGAAACTGTTACCAAAAACAGTAACTTACGTAATTTCATTCCTGCACTGGGTAGGGAGAGATAGTAAGCAATCCCTGATGCTAACGCTCACTTACCCAGGATTCGGAGGGATAGTAAGCTATCCCTGAGGCTAACGCTAGCACTAACCCAGGGTTCCGTGGGATACCTCTCAAAAGTGCCCTTGTATATGCACTGACACGTGCCCTCAATTATGCATAAAGATTAACACTATGGTGGATGACTATATATCATTGTTATGAGAGCCTACACAGTCAATGGCAGTGTGAAACTAGAAAACTGGCAAAGTTCTTTTCACTTACTTCAAAAGTAAACTTTCAACATTCGAGATACTAGAACAAACCTGAGGTTTCTGAGAGTCACTGGCCAGAGACGTGGTGGGACTCTGCAAAGCCAGTTCCAGTGCTCCCTTTTTACTCGAGGTCGATGCCGCCCCTCCAGTGACGTTTCCGCCCCCTGCCACCGCCCGAGACGAGGTGGGTGTGGGCGGTGGAAACTCCACCCCCAGCCCCGCCGCATAGTCTGGTGTTGCAGACTGCAACGTGGGTGTGGGTGTGTCTGGTTCGCTCTTGGAGGAAGTCCTGGTCTTCTTTGATTCCCCACCACCACCTGGTAGCTCCAAGTTTGGTGTGTGTGCACGAGACTTAATCACGCTCGGAACTTAGCCAATTTCTAAGCTAGAGAAAGCATAGTGATCTAAAGCATCACCCCTAGAACGATAGACTTGTGGCAATTAGTACTATATGGTCATGCACGTGTTTATAATGTAGCTGAATAACGTCAATGTACCACTCGCGTAGCTCTTAGCATCTAGGCCATGCAGTATGTTGCTGCAGCTAACGCAAAGTGCGAGCTTCTGTACCAAAAAACGAGCACCACATTACGTGCCGATAGGGTTAAATATAACATACCAGCTGCTGCTCGTCTCTTTCTTTTGAAATTGAGTGGTACCTCATTAATGTAAAGAAGCTGAGAGAGAAAAGGGGACACAACCATGAAACTAAAACTCTGAATGCTAAATCCACAGCAGGAGTCATGTCTACCTTTGTGCCTCTCTCTCTCTGAACACGAGAGGCCGTGTGGCCTGGAATGGGGACCGACTTCCTGCTGCTACTGGAACGAGACGTGGACACAAACGGGTTTGAACCTGTACCAAAGCGGAAAATACAATTAGTAAAAAAGGCATGGATAACTGTTTATAAGGGGAAAGTTAGTATGTGGTGGATATGTGGTAATGAGAAGTAGTAAACACACCAGTAGCGGACATTTGTCGCTGGAGGAGATGTCTATCTTTGACTAGGGACCCTGTCTGGGCAAAATCCATCTCAGCTGGGGAGGGAAGAAAAGAAACAACGGAATACGTAGCTGTACGTACGTATATACCCATCATGAAATCTTTAATTCATACCAATGCAAAGGTTTTGGGGGAGATTATAATGCTAGGAGAATTCATTTACATTTACATCCAGTAGCTCTCAAGTGTGTAACACATGATAAAAGGTCCACCAACCTTTCTGAAGGATCTCATTCCTGAGCTGGACTGATGCCTGGGGTTGCTGTCTCAGAGTAAAGTGGGTGTGTCCAGTGGGCGGAGTATACTTGTGAGCGGCAGAGAGCACCGAGTGGTTGAGACAGGCAAACTCGTGGGGAATGAAAGAGCAGTCACTCTTCAGGGACACTAAAGTATGGGCAGCAAAAATTTTGGTTCACACCTTACTACTATGTATAACTATGTCGAGATAAAAACCTTTGTGAATTCTTTTTACGTACTTTAGTTTAGTGCACTACATGCGCAGGCCTACGTACTTCCATTTATGAAACATTGCCTTTATGCAAAATTCTTCTGAATAGCTACTATATACAAATATTTCTCCCTTTCATACATGCTTCAGCAACTTCAGCTTGGACCCCCTCCATGTTTCCCTCAGTACATGGCTCCACATCGATGGACTGGGAATGGGGGAACGGGAGCCAGAATGGTGGCAAATAGTCTCACCCACTCGTCTCCATCACGGAGGGCCAGTCGCAGGATCTGCTGCATCTCCACTGAACACTGCAGTGTGTGTGTGTGTGTGTGTGAGTTTGTTGAGCGTGGTAGAATGTTGTTGCTACCTACATAGAAGTAGCTATCCAGACTATCCACGTGCTTTGGAAGGGATTGGTACACACAAATGGCTCATAATTAAGCACACCTTTCAGGATGAAGAGGACTGTCTTTAGCAATGGATAGTAAACTCTATATATAGGTTATACTGCGCGTCAATGGAAATACGCGATTTAGACGGCATGAGGGGCCTTGAGCTGTAGCCGGTCTGAGCGTAGAGAAGACGCTACTAAGGGCTCCGAGGCCGTCTAAATAATATAGGTTATACTGCTCGTCAATGGAAATACTCGATTTAGACGGCACGAGGGGCCCTGAGCTGTAGCTCTTTGAGCGCAGCAAAACACTACTAAGGGCTCCGAGGCCGTCTAAATCGCGTATTTCCATTGACAAGCAGTATAACCTGTTTAGACGGAGGCCGTGCTGTCCGTCAGGATTTGTTTGCAAACTCTTAACGTAAAACCCCCGAGAAAAACACCTGTGGCTGTGTACAGTGTGGTCCTCTGATATACAGTTTGTCTCAACTCTGCAAACAACCCATGTTATGGTACCAGGGCTTAGCATGCTCTATAGTATTGGTGTTACCAGAACCTCAAGGAGAATGTTACAGTGTACATATAAGGGCTAAATTAGTAAAAACAGAAACTTAATTGCGTTCTTACACTACATACTTTTAGTTTTACAGTTCTAAATTTAGCCCTTATCTTCCTTTTAAGCAGAAATTACTGCACTAATAAGTATACCTTTTTACGACAAGCTTTTCAAGTGGTACAAATTTATGGTATTCGCTAGCAAAGCAAACGTAAACCCTCAGCGAGAGTTACGGTATTTAGTTTTTAAGAGTGTGTGTCTGTCTGTCTGTTACCACGTTTTCTGCCACCACGCAACAAGCCGACCAAATAGCGGCACCAATGGGTGAGCGATGCACTGGCTTGATTTTGCGAATCCGTAAAACGCTGCATTCAAAAGTTAGAGCCCAAAAACCAAGTTAACAAAGCAATTCAATTCCTATACAGTACTCATTTGCACTTTAGTGTTTAGGGTTTTGTGTAACTATCCATAGGATATAGAAAATACTCTGTATTTGGTGGAACATAATAAACTACAAACTTTTAGTTGCAGTGTGGTGTCAGATAATCACGAGTACTGTGAGTATTTAGACGTCGGCAGATTCAAATTGACCAATCAGATTGCGTAAAACGTGAATTCTAAATCCCGTATTTTCCAAGTGCGTGTTTCCACGGAGACACCCGCCAATAAATGGCATCTTCGATGGGGGTGTGACAAGCTTCTGCGCAAAGAAACTTGCTCTGTCGCTGAGAGCTCGCCACGACGACTTCAAACTCGTGCTTTTTCTATGAAAGGCCTCTCTACGATGCAAAAAGAAACTAAAATGAAGACCTTTTTAGCTTCCCCCAGCGAGAGCGAGTCTCGTGGAAGACGACGGACCTGGACGATTTTGACGGCCAGCACGGCCTCCGTCTAAACAGGTTATACTGCTTGTCAATGGAAATACGCGATTTAGACGGCCTCGGAGCCCTTAGTAGCGTTTTGCTGCGCTCAAACAGCTACAGCTCAGGGCCCCTCGTGCCGTCTAAATCCCTTGACGAGCAGTATAACCTATATTTAGTTACGACTCAGTAAGCTACAACCTGTTTTCCCACAGTTTTACTTTCATTTGGCACAAAACCTTAATGCCTCTCACATTCATAAAATGATGACAAAATGCTTTTCAATCCAATGGGTAAGTACACAAAGTGCATAGATCAGGGGGTGTAAATATAAGGCAAGTGTTAATAATTTAGCACTGAAGTGCAAACCCTCGGCGAACTGCGCACGCGCGGTATATTAGTATGCGATTATACTCTCGGTCTCCTGCTAGTATATAGCTCGCAGAGAGTCTGACACGGGCTAGCTACAGTAGTAGATAGCATGCGAGAGTCGATACACGCCCTTCGTTGTGACTTCTTGTGTCAAAATACACAGAGCAAGCAGACCAGGTCCTGTGCTAAATATAAGCGCATGCGCGTTTTCCGCAGCGATAAAAATGGCCGACTACGCATCAGCCGTACAATGGTGGAAGCGCTCTAGCTTTGCAACGGAGCGTTTTCAGAGAAAACCGTTCGAAACTTCTGACCTTCATTGCCCGTTCAGTAGGTGGTATCCTTTGTGAGAGGAAGGAACACTCGAGAAGTGAGATGAAGAGTAACAGACAGACAGACCCAATGAAAGCACTAAAGTGCAAACCCTCGGCGAAGTAGCTCGCAGAGTGTCTGACACGGGCTAGCTACAGTAAGATAGCAAGCAAGCGGACCCGGTCGGTGCTAAATATAAGCGCATACGCATTATCCGCTAGCGATAAAATGGCGACTACCGGCATTAGCCATACAATGCTGGAAGCGCTCTAGCTTTGCAACGCAGCATTTTCAGAGAAAACCCCACAAAACGTCTGACCTTCATTGCCCGTTCAGTAGGTCATATCGTTTGTGAGACGAACAAACATTCGAAAAGTGAGATGTAGAGTAACAGATACACACACACACACACACACCCAACTACAGTACCCTCGCTGCACATGCGCGCCGAGGGTAACTGCTGTCACCCTCGCTGCGCATGCGCGCCGAGGGTTAATGATACTTGAGACAAAACTTGTTATAAAGAAACAGGGTGGGCCCCAAACCTAGGCAGAGCACTTTTACTCATTGAATACAAGGCAAAGGGGCGTAGGTGCAGAGCGGCGATAACCATGTTGACATATTGTACAAAGAGGACAAAACAATTCCTTAAAAAAAGAAC
>CASHTH010003524.1:0-32364 GCA_030341885.1 Geodia barretti
TGATTATCAGCCATACACATAGCTAACAAGTTACATCAGATTGCTAATACTGTAGGAGTTCAAAATCTTTGCCGAGCAAAGTGAGCGTACCTATAATTATAATAATTAATATAGCCATCTCAAAAACGTGCTTGAAAAATTGGAACTTTATAATTTTACGCCACTCGCTATTTATCCATATTATTGTTTATATCCTATCCATGACACTCACAAGATCTCCAGGAACACCTTTTCTGCCTTCTTCTCCAGGGTCCCCAGAAGGACCTGTGTCTCCCTATCACCAATAAACACCATAGTAATTATCCTACATATTATTGGTTGAACACAAACCGCTATATACATATATAAAACCGCTATATACTTAATGTTATAGTCTGATTCATAATGTCAAACAAATATACCGTTATTACCTGATACACTACACATTTTGTAGGAGTAACCAAGAGAACTGTTGTGTATATCATTATATAAACCCTGGGCATGCAGGTATTAGAACTTGGCTGGCTACATAGAGTGAGGCTTTTCAAGGATCTGTGTATACAATACTAATGATGTGTTGATAATTATGTCTAAGAAGGTTCATCACTCTGGGTATTAGTTAGCACACTTTATTGGTCCCTATCATAATGTATGGCCTGGGGCTAACTAACAGATAGCAACATATGGACCAAAACTGAGTACAAAACAGTAGTTTCCAGCATTCCATAGTGTTGAGCAGTGTAGCAGGAGAGTCCCGGTGAGAGTGAAGCAAACATCAAAAGGTAGCTGCAGATGGCTACTTCTGCTCCACAATATACTCCCCACACTACCAACATTCCTTCCCTCCCTACTAGTACAGGCCAGTGTTCCCTGTCGCGGAGAGCCGCATCTACTCCACAGTGTTTAAACCACATTAAACACAGCAGCCTTACATCTCCCACCACACCTATACAGCCCCATGTGTATGGGGTCTTAGGGAGGAAAGGCTCCCTGCAAGACTACATCTGTGCCCCACATTCCTCCATTTCCCAGACACCATCAGGAGATGTATGGTACCACTAACTCTAGTGGAAGTCAGGAGTTGTTGGGAGTGCATGTATTAGAAGGAACTTACAATCATTCCTTTCTCGCCACCTTCTCCGTTCGGTCCTACTGGTCCAACATCACCCTGCAGACACACACATACGTAGCACCTCAAATATACACACATCATTTGCTGTTCAAAATCAGTTCAATCAGTTCTTACTTCATTATAAACCATAGAAAATGGAACACGAGGGCTAGAGGTTAGACTAGACAATTGAAAGACAACGCACTGCGAAACACAGTTTTTGTGAGATATATTATACCGTGATTTATATGAAGTAATGACCTAAAAATCTTATCAGAAGGTTTTCATTAGACATATTGATAGGGGCTTTGTATTAGTTGTTGTACCTTTGGTCCTGGAGGTCCCACACGGCCGTCGGTTCCATTTTTACCAGACTCTCCTTTCTGCCCAGGCCGACCCTGCAGTGACGGGCAACACACACACACAAGGATAGCTAACACTCACACAACAATGGTTAGAATAGGAAATGTCTCAGAGACTAAGACTCGACTCACTTGAGCTCCAGCAGGCCCAGTTATGCCCTGCAAATCACAAGCGATTGAGACAGTGAGCTAAGTACACTTACGTACATACACACAATATTAACACTTAACCAGCTGTGGACACATAATGTGCCCAGAGCCTCCATAAGTCCATGCAATACAAGGCGTTTTATACATCAATTTCTGCTTATTTAAGCAGATACCTGTGGTGTCCACAGGGTTAATACTCATTTTTCGTGGAGGGAAGAGGGGTGAGTGTTTGGGCTCTTACCGGGAGAACATGTGGACAGAACTCGGTAACGGCATTTCTGTCATTTGATACCACTGCTGAATGCACCTGTAGAATAATGATGTAACTGAAAGCCAAGAACAATAGTAAAGGGAAGAACAGCGGAGAATGAGTCTTGGTCTATACATTGCCCATAGTAACTACATATCCATCGCCAAAAAGATTGAAAACAAGTAAAAGAAACACGTCACAGTTAATTACTGTGTGCACATTGGTCTACCGTATTAACCACAGGTCCAGAACCAATTAAACAAGTAGTTCAAATCACGGTAGATTATGGGCGTTGGTTCAATACTAACCACATATCCAGCGTCAAACAGAGAGAAGTCAGTGGTGGAAGTGGCAGTGATGTTGTCCGGAGTAGAGCGCAGCTTCAGAAACGAGTCCAAGGAACAGTTGACGTAAACAGAGAGGAAATCTCCTTCCAACTTGAGAATAATTGAGTGGAACCCCTCGTCGTTCACCACAATTGGTTCTGTGACCGTCTCTCCTCCTGGCAGTAAAACCACCAGGTCAGTTCGATCGTCTGTTCTCACCACATCGACAGTCAGGAGCAAAGTCAACCCGTCAAACAGACTGAAGAGATTCGTGGTGGTAACCGTCTCCTTCCTATAACTTAGCCCGAGAGAAAACTCCCGGGGAAAGTGGGAAAAGACTGTTGCCCAGGCGTCAGAGTTTGCATCTCCCGTCAGGGATCTGGACAGTATGTATGCGTCGTCGGCGCCCTCCGGTCCTGTGGTGACAGTTGCCCCATTTCCCGATGGGTTGTCCCGTAATCCCACAGAGTCCAGAGTATCAACTACATAGTAAAAAGAGACTGGATGAGTGAGTATGTGATTCACTCAAAGATTGGGTGCATTAACAGGTCTATACTCAGTCTCAACAGTACTATATACTCAGCTGTTGCACACTGTCACTCAGCCAGATTCCTTTCCTTCCCACCACCTTCATTCCAACCATGACCACAGCTATTGCCCCTGGCAACACGCAGTTTTAACTGCCAAAACCGTCCACCTCTTACAGAGCTGCACAGCCTGGCTCTGGCTCAGAACAGGGTGGAGGGCATGCCCACACCTCTAACTGCCCTCCCTGTGCGGTACAGTTCTTACTGAGAAAAGCCACAGGTATTTTTCCCTCCACTCATACTATGGGTAAACAATTTTGTACGAGAACATTCCCTGACAGTTGAGTAACACTACAGTTATTAGGAGTGAAGAAGTTGTGGGGATTGTGGAGGGACAATGGGAGATTGTGGGGCTATCAACCAAGCAACAATAGCCTACTATTCTAACCTCTTACAAACCTAGTCCTCTAGGTGAGAGTTTCATGCCACTGCACTATGGGTATGCCACCCACTCACTCTACCAGGCATTCTTCAAAAGTGAATTCCTGAGTAGATGAGTGGATCTAGATTGTGGTCTCCCTACAGATGGTATGCAGATGTTCAAAACACAACACAGTGCCTCCTGTCCAACTGAGGGGGTTGTGTACTCTCCTCTACTGCCATCTCAATTTTCACATGCTAAACTCTCACTCTGCATCCTCAACCAGAAAAACATGCTCACTCGGAAGAGATGTACTAGAAAGAACATTTTTGGCCAGCTGAGCCCAACCAGTTCAATTTTCTTGTGTATTCAGAACGATCACTTGTGTATTTAGAATCACGTAGAACATACGTAAAATTATGTATATAAACCCCGGGGGGAGGAGTCTAAGGGCACAATGAGAACAGTCGTTAAGGTATTAATATTGGGTTAAACTGGTGCGGCAACATCTCACCGGGGGTACGATGAATGGTGGTCGTGTCTGCACAATTGAAAGGGAACGCATCAAGGGGTGGATTATCCAGGGTTAATACACTGTTCCGGCGGAATGGCAGCCATGGGTGTCTTTCTTATAGTCAAAGGTGAAATTATAAAAGATAGAGAAAACAATATTAGCGTAGGGTGTGGATAACCTCCCTAAGAGGGGGAGAGGTATTGGTGCTTCTTTATGGGGAAGGGGACAATACCAAGTCAAACGGGGAATCGTAACAAAAGGCGTTAAGGAACAGTCAACAATCAGATAACAATTACCAAAATGGCGGGGCGGTCTTCGTTGCAAACAGGTGGGCACATCACAATAGAATCGGTTTAAAAAAGCGCCAACATAACAACCGAGGGATAATAGGCAGTGCCACAAATAACACTTTAAACAACTTCACTCCCGGACTAGGGGATGACAAGGAGGCCAATAAAACAGGTGTTCTCCTCCTATCATCAATAATAGTTCAAAACGGCAATAAACTAAAATGCAATTGGTTAGGGGTTCCGACTGAGGGGGGTTAATTCATACAGGAAGCGGGAAACGGAGGGGGGGTTCATACAGCCAGCCATGGTTCGCTTACCAAACGACATACGGCAAATACTAAACATAAAGGGGTCTACCAATATTAAAGGCATATTCACTCTAACAATAGGTAACGTACTCAATAGCAAATACGATTAGGAATGGCAAGCTTAGGGATGGAATAAAATGGAGTATTTAATTGATACTCGCTGGAAGGGTACGGTAGAAGGGGGGGTTCAATAAATAGGGATGGTGCACAAACCCAAAAAAGGTTACGAAAGGTTCGTAAGGGCAGAGTTCAAGAAAGGAAAGTGGTTAACCTGCAGAGGAAAAAAAATTGTAATAAATGGAAAAAAGGAAAAAATAATTTTGTGGTATGTTGATGAAATGAGGTGGATAAGTTGTCCAATGCCCATCACATACAAATAATCAGAAAATCCAGCATTCAGATGGCTAGGTAGGCTCGATCCACTCCCCAATTAAATATACCTACCCCAGAGCCAAATTTTTTAAATTTGCATGCCATGCAATAGGGACAAAAGCCACACCTCTTTCGGTAACAAACAGTCAAATCATAAGCAGAGTGGTTTGCAGAGAATTACACAGGTCCTCACCCCCGAGCAATCGAAGTCGACAAAAGTCAATTCCCCGGGGAAAACAAAGTACTACAATTGGAACAATACCAGATGAAGCAGCTTCAATGCACTGGTGAAAACAGCGTTCAGACGTCAGATGTGTAGTTGCCTGCCACATGACACAGACTGTGACAATACATAGCGACGAACACCATACGAAAACGACACAATGACTAAAGAAACACGTTGCCTAGATCTCTGGCAGAGAAAGTACGGCGGTTTCAGCCAAGCCACAATTACATCTATACTTCTACACAGATCCAGGTCGGTGCTCCGAGTGTTGGTATGCGTGTGAATGTCTAACGGTGCCAGGTATGATGCGAGGCTCTTTGTGTATTGCCACTGGGCGAGTCTGCATCTTGGCACCAACAGAGCGGTTGCTATAGGGCATTGCAACTAAGCAAGGATCAGTAGTCAAGGCAAGATTAGTAGTAACCCAGCACACATATATACGTCCATATCCTGTGGAAAGTCAGTTGACTGTACCACAAATATGAGCTTAATTGGAGCTCTATAAAGCTGTACTTATATCTTACAGTTCCAGTATATACACTACACTGCCCACTGCAATGTGGGCCCCCCCTTCAGAAAAACAACTACTCTCCCTTCCAGCTACAATATCTGAGCTACAATGTCTCAGCTACAATGTCTCAGCTACAATGTCTCAACTACACTCCATGGACTCCATATGGATCCCCATACCAAGAACAGTGCAATACAAACTGTCAGCTGCTCGCCATACTATCCACACCACTACACCCTGTACCCACTCTTCACTGACCAACTAGGAACACCACCAGCATACCTGTGGGACCTCCACAAACTTCAACATACAGCAATACAGGACATTAGGGACAGGAATTCATTATCACCATGATGTAAATGAAAATCTTGAACTCAGTCAGAGTATAAAATTTAGATGCAATTATGGGCTAGCAAGAGTTTTACAGAGAAACACCCAATGACTTACTGGTGACCAGCTCAAATGCCGCCACTTGGACCGAGAAATGATGTAAAGTCAATAAAAGTGTCCCAACCAGCAGGGGGTAGGGTAAAGCGGATGGGAGTCCCATCCTGACTGGTCCAGGCACGTCCACAGCCTGTCAACCGCTGCTCTCTCTTTGCCTCTGCAGACATGCAGGAGAATCAGATAAACCACAATCAACATGTGTGTCAAAATGCACAATGTCTAACCATGCAAGTGCTCGCACAATTACGAAACCGATTCTGTAACCCATTCCCGCATTCTTCAACTTGTTTTCTTGCTTTGACAATATTACACAGACAGAGCAATACTAGCAGATTGTCGAGCCAAAAGACTGGATGTTGGAAATTCCTTTCAATAACATGCACAAAGACGAAACGAGGGCTACACTCGGTAGAATGTACTTGCTATTGTAGCGAGAGTGAGACGATGGAGAGAACGACTCTAAAAACGTCACATGATTGAATCCGACCACTTGGGCCATCTGCTCTATTAATATGTGTGTACTCTGGACATGCCAGCTCTGTGTACTAGTGAACACACCCAATAGTCTCTGATCCCCGATGTCACGTTGGAGTATTAAACTGTACTACACTGTGGAGCTCTATGCACCGAGACACTGTGGAAGTTTTGGCAATTGGGTTGTTGCTAAATCAATTACGGTTGGCCTCAGAATGCCTGTAGCCATTATTGCCATGATCCAGATTTCTTGGGCAATACACCGTACTGCCACACTGTCCGTATACAGGTGTAGGTAGACATTCTCACGCTTTCCCCCTTTCTTTGTGGTAGAATGAAAAACCTACTTCCATTCTGCTAAGACTCAGAATGATTCCAATACCTCTTTTTCATCAACAATACTACACACAGACTGGAACATTGTAGAGCACAGAGAAATGAGTAAATGTAAATGTATCCCTCTAACGTGGTGGTCAAGAAAGAAATTGCTGGAAGCAATCTCAGGGTTTACTCGCTCTCCTCGCCAATTTGTAGAAACTGCTCTTCGAGGTGTGTTGAACTGTCAACAACCTACACAGGCATTGCCACAGTCTTATAACAGCAACATTTGGCGGCTCATGTGTTTCGTGTAAAAAATGCTATTCTACTAAAATAGTACAGATCAAATATTATTGGTGAGCGAAAGCAGTCTGAGTATGCAATTTTTATGTGTCCAACAACGACACTTTTGTATGCATTGTTTTACGTACAACTGCTTCAATTTCGCAATCACGTTTACCCGCCAATAATGTGTTGCATTCGTCCCAGTATGTGAGAAAGATGTGGATGAAATATGAGGTCTACGTGGGCTACTAAGCAACAAGAATCAATGCCCAGAAATTCATCCACTGACCACAAGTAGCCACTAGCCCACCACTGAACGCCTTCAACAGTGCTTGGTGGGTTTAGTTTTGGCACCTCAATGCACAGCCATCTGCTCTTTACGTGGAAAAGGTTTCTACTAGTGCTTGAGTTGTGTGATCAGGTAAACTTATCCGAAGTCCCGAAGCCACTAGCACGCATGTGGATATCCGTACACCTCCGCAATTAATGATATTCATAGGCCTTAATTGCAATGTGGACGCGGAGCGGAGTGACCGAGATGCGACCCATTCGAACAGACAAAGCAGCTCTAGCCATAATACATTCGCACAAGGACTTGGCATAGGACATACAGTTCATCGGACTATAGCATACACTCTAATACCCTTCAACTGCAAACCGAGCACTGCAGAACACTTCTGCACTTCTGCAACACGCGCAGAATTGTTCTTCGCAAGGCGACGCGTAGAAGGATTACTGTGTACAACACTGGTACATTTACACTCACCTTTCCGACCTGCAATCCCTTGACCGAGAACCAGGAAAACGCAGCTAGAAAGAACTACGCCAGCAGACTTTTACGGGCCATAGACGCGAAGGCATACCTTGACTAAGCGCACCACATAATGCGAGTGTCTCCGCCCACGCGAAATAGCCACGCTTGATTAGATCACGTGAGGCGTAAATTACCGCGCTCCTCCGAAGCTGCCGACGACCGTGCCAGGGTTTGTTTGGACCTTCGTATTCTTTGGAACTCCAATACCTGAATACAGCAAAATGGAGAAAACGCCTCTGTTCTTGGCTCTGAGTCCGAATAAAACAACGAGCCCCTCCCCCTTTCTAGAGGCGCGCATTGATTGGAGCAGTCCAAGGGGGATGTGCGTCCGTCCCTGCCGCGTGCGTGTGCGTCGTGAAGTGTGTCACAACCAAGAATCACTTACCTGCTTTAGCAGTAAGGAAAGAAACATTCACCTGTTTAGGTGAAACGCTAATGGTAACGCCGCCGTTGTCAGAGTCCTCTTCCCCCCTTACTACTGACTGGCTACTCTGTCCCCCATAGCGCAGAGCTCTGACGCAGCTACAATGGCCGGGGCCCATGAAGAACGACTTCATCAAGGGGGAGAAAATTGGATGGAGTGTGCCTTTGACATGGCCCAGCATGCACTGGAGTGTGGAGAGGTTCCAGTGGGATGCGTGGTAGTGCACGGTGGAGACATCATTGCCAGAGGGTGCAATGAAGTCAACAAGACTCTCAATGCCACAAGACATGCGGAGATGGTTGCAATAGATGAATTGGTGGATTATTCAAAAGAGCAAAAAGACTCTTTGACTAGCATATGCAGTCGTTCGACTATCTACGTGACTGTGGAGCCCTGTGTCATGTGTGCATATGCTCTGAGACTTGTTGGACTATGCAGGGTGGTGTATGGGTGTAGTAATGAACGATTTGGTGGCTGTGGAAGTGTGCTGGATGCCCACTCAAGAGAACTGAAGTATAGCTGCTCTGCTGTCTATGGAACTAATATCTTACTTGCTCTTCAGTGCTCTGCTGGAGTTATGAAAGAGAGAGCTGTAAGCGCCCTGCAAAAATTCTATGAAGGAGAAAATCCAACTGCTCCAAAACCCAAGTCCAAGAAAAGATAGGGTGTCCGAAAAAAAAAACAGAACAGCTTAGCTAGCTGGATATCATAATAATTATGTGGTGGTATTATGCTAGCTATATTAGCTACGTGTCCATTGTTCTTTATTTAAAAAACTCTGCGATTGCCTTTCGCAAAATAGCTGCTACAGCTGCGAATTCGCTTGATACCGGAGCTTGTGGTGACTGCGTGGCGTACGGCGCGTTCAAGCGGTCATGTGGTGGAGAGACTCTGCCTACACACGGAACGTCGCTTTCCCGTTCAACAGCAGGGAAAGCACGATGTGCCCAGATGTCTGTTTGCATAGGAAGGAATTTTCTACTTTTTGCATGCGTGTGTACGTGCTCCCGCAAAAGCTGGAGTGGGGGCGGAGCTGCTATTTTTAATCGCGCACGTGGCGAAAATAATTTACCCGCCCATACGCGGCAAGCGCGCTACTGTACGCTGTGGCCTTTGCATGATTGGTGTGCAGAGACGGCCACAGCATTCCCTCAGGGAGTTCTCTAATGCAGTAAAGGAAGAACGCGTTGAATACTCGGTGAGTTGAGTACATGCTATATAACCTATATAACACGGCAGCAGTCCGTGAACGAATGTTTTAGCTAACTAGGTGGCTAGCTATTTGCATCTTACCCTGACGCATTTTCGTAGCTCGCTGCAAACCCTGTTCGAACGTTCCAGGTTCGAGGCGAAATCGAGGAAATATCCACTGGGCTTAGATCGGTAATACTATTTGAGTATATTTTGCAGGAGTTAGATGTTCTGCGAGTCTAGAGTGAGTATAGAAAGGCTGGTGAATGTGCAGGGAGTTTGCGTCAATTCATGCATGAGCTTGCTGCACCTGCGGTAATAACCTGTTGCATATCGTAAAGCTGGAACGGTCTGTATACACAAGTATTGCTGTCCATAATCCTGTTATTCCTCGTGAACTTTCAGTGACAACAGCAGTGTTTTTGCCACAAAACAGCTGGGCTGGGACAGAGGAGAGCTCCTCTAGCTCAGTAACATGGGCATTCCATGGAAGCCCACTGCTGCTCTCTTGCTACTACTGCACCTAGTGCACAGCGACTCTAACCTTCCTAAAATTGATGTAGAGGCAACAGGTATGTAGTGTGTGACAGAAGATGTATATACAGTTTCAATCTGTAGTAGGGGCAGAGCACTTATTTGGAGTGTCTGTCAACTCATTAGCAGCTCTTCTGCACTTGATTGAGGCTGTTTATTAGTGTTATTTTGAGTGGCCTTCTGGGCATAGTTTTTCCCAATGTGGCTTATAGTGGAATGCAACAACCATCTGCTTTGTGCTAACTGTACTCCCCACAGCACAATTAAACTGGTCTGCTGCTGAGAAATGCACTTTAATCCTACACATCTTTGTCCTACCCTTCCCTTATGTAGAGAATATCATGGAGTAAAATTGTAAGATGCTTGTAACAGAGGGCATACTATGCAACGTAGTTTATAGGTTTTATGGGGACGTGTGTGTTTGTGTACAGTTACTGTCTGCAGCTATGGCTTCAATATGTTGGTTTGTTGAATATGATCCTTGCTCGCATGTCATCCATGACAGTCAACTCTGACGTTTTTACACACACTTATAATGGGGATGCCAGACAACACTTATCAAGTATCCATACTTCCCACGAATTAACTTAGACATTGATCAAAAGTTGTATACTACGTTTGATGAGAAATGACGAGGCACCAGATATGCCACCTGGTGTGTAGGCTGACAAGTCCTGAGCATGTACACATACACCAGTCACAGGTGCAATGGAAGGTTGTAACCACCTTCTGTTCCACTGACCAAGTTCCCTTTCATGATAGCTACTCCCACTCTGTCCCACAGAGAGGCCATGCTCTTCCCATTCAGCTCACACCAGAGATCTACCCACACTTCCACCACACTCTCCACACATACATACATACATACATACACTACTGCCCCCACATGGCCTGGTCCTTCTCCTGATGACTCCATCTGTCCAGTACTATACTATGCATACCAGTCACTACAAGTTTAATACTGTCAACACTCACAGTGTACTGAGTGCTCCACACTGTCTCCTGCACACCAGCTGATGAAGCGGTGGATTGCTGGAACCGCCCTGGCCTGGGACAGCTGAGGGCTGTAGTAACCTCCACATGTGCAGGCTTTGAAGTATTTCCCCAAGCATTCCTCCTCCATTGTAATTCCCAGGGTATTTATGAGAAAATGTCTGCCCCCTGGTGTTGAGGGAGAGCTGTGGTAGTGAGGAATGGGGGGAGTTAGAGAGATATCCTTTGGGTTCTATGGAGTAAGAGAGGACTCTGTCTGTCTGCAATAAGTAGAACTTGGAATTTCATTTTCATACACTAGAACAAATGACGATATTTGCAGTGGCAGTGCCCGTCACACATACAGATAATGTATTTAAAAATCCCACATTGAGACAACTAGGTAGGCTTGCTTCGCTCCCCAAACCTAGTTTTTTAACTTCTATATTCCATAAAAATTAGCATGCTATTGTATCTTGTTATCATTTGCACCTTTTATCTTATAAAATTCCAGTCAACTTCTTAGCACAAGTGGGGGTGACTCCTGGAGAGAATGGAACTCTGCCGACCGCCCCTCTATCAGGCACCACAGACTCTGCCGAATGGCAACAGATCAACTCTGACTTTCCCGTCGGGTTCGCCTTCCACGTACAGGCAGTCCTAGACAACTACAGTGGAGACCTGGCATCGCTGAGCGGTGGCCAGCTGAGAATTGCCCTCGACGGTGCGGGCTCTCTGCTGCAAGTCCTGACTTTGACGGTACCCGGAGTTTCGCCACTGGTGGCTGCAATCCCGAGCTCGGATCCTCCCGGCTCGCTCCAGTCTCTTGGAATCAGCATTGAGAGCAAGCTCCTCTCGGTTATTGTCGACTGCCACATCATCACCTCAGTTTGGCTGGCCAACATGCCGCAGCACTTTGACTTTTCGGGAGTGGAGGCCCTCAACCCTCTCACAGTCGTGAGTCATGTTGGATGTCACTGTGTAGCATCAACACTGATTATGCTGGTATGCTTTTGCAGGTTAAGTCTGTCATCTTCTCTAATAATGTGAGCGTAGCTCTAACTGGTTGCGCCGGACTCCAGGTTGGTTTTACACTTTAAAATCAGTGCATTACGACCTCTTTCCTCCTCTGTGTGGGGGGTTGTTCCTTCTGTTGAGTCGTTAATTCTAATCAATTGTAGGGTCCACCCGGACCGCCCGGTATTCCAGGCCCAGAGGGACCTACTGGAAGAAGTGGTTACCCAGGAGATCCAGTGAGTATATACATGATTATACAATAGTCCTTTCAACTTAGTAATTTTCTCTGAGTCATGTTATGGATGCTTTGTTATTCCCCACAGGGTCAGAAAGGAGATACCGGTGTCACTGGAGATCCTGGAGATGAGGGAAGACAAGGATTTCCTGGGATAAAGGTGAATCTCGTCGCCTGGTGTGCATTCATTGGGAGTATATACAACTGTGGTTTGGTTTCCAGGGAGATTCAGGATTTCCTGGAGAGCCTGGTGATGAGGGAGATGTTGGGGACAAGGGAGAGAGTGGAGATGGGGGTGATATGGGAGAGAAGGGCACTGATGGACCCATGGGTGAAATGGGGCAAAAAGGAGACATGGTCAGTTAGCACGAGATATTTCCACGGATATTTTTATATGTTTGTAGAAATTAAGCGCTGTAATGAGTACAAGAAAGAAAAACGTACGAAACAAAACCATTAGTCATGGAAATTGTTCACTTGATTAGGTATATAACAGTTTGATATTATATAGCACTAGTGAATACAAGAAAGAAAAACTAATAAAACAGAAGCAGCAAAAAACGTATTTACCGTACCAAGACATTATATGTTGGTAGTACTGTATCTTTTTCATGTGTGTGTGTGTGTGTGTGTGTGTAGGGTGATGTTGGTGATCCAGGGAATGATGGAGTGAATGGCACCGAAGGAGATAAAGGAGAGAAGGGCATCAATGGCAGAGCTGGACTTCCAGGACCTCCAGTTAGTCATAACTCACCAGTCTAGAAGAATATTAGCTCCTGTGTTATTGAAGAGTAGTTGGGGCGAATTTTGAAAGTAGTTGGTTTGTATTGTTAGTCCACTTCTGACAGTATAGTCCACTACTAGTTACATAATTTGCTCCACTACAGTGAAACCACTCTGTAATGACAGCCCTGCAAGGAGGGATTACAACTCTCTAATAAAACCTTGTAGTTTCCCCGAATAAAGTTCCTGCGTCTACACATACATAGTTTAGAGCCTCTACTTTACTTACCTCTTGTGTCGTTGGTATATTATTCAGGGCCAAATAGGACCTGATGGAGATAAAGGTGACTTGGGAGACCAAGGTATCACTGGAAGAATGGGACTTCCCGGAGATCCAGTAAGACCTTCCCGCAGCTCTTCCTAACATGTGTGAATGCACACTACGTGTTCCACAGGGTGACGTGGGGATAAAGGGGGATGTTGGAGAAACCGGTGAAGATGGTGACGTGGGAGAAAAGGTGGAAGAGTGGGAATTAATTATGCATGTATGTTTTTGAGCAATTCTATGGTGATTTTTTATGCAGGGAGTGAATGGAACTAAAGGAGACATGGGAGTCAAAGGAGACGAGGGAGGTGTGGGACCTAAGGGACTGGAGGTATGTTCTTCAGTATACATAGCCTAGAGAAGGCTTAATGTATGCAATTCATCATAGGGTAACAAAGGAGGCATGGGAGAGGTTGGTGAACCCGGCCGGGACGGAACAGATGGCAGACTTGGCGTCCCTGGAATACAGGTATAGATGTCTCTTCGTGCTGTACCTGCTCTTGCATACTCGTGGATTTTTCTTTCATGAAAATTTGTTCTGTGGATGCATTGGGTTCTATAGGAACCATGGTTTAATCTTCAGCATTATTTGTCCAGGGTCCCTCCGGTCCAAAAGGAGTGATAGGTGTGAGGGGTCGAATTGGTCATCCTGGAGACCCTGTAAGTCAGGGTTTATCTATGATGTAATGGTGATGTAATAAGTACCCACGTAGGGGCCCGACGGACATGACGGGATGAACGGAATGAAAGGGGATTCTGGAGACCCGGGCAGACCAGGAAAATCGGTTAGTTACATTGAACCCTGGCCATAAGTGTTATAATGCCCATAGTTCATTTTCACACATGTCGTGTTACGATATTTATTATGACGACAATACACATAGAGAGACACAGCGTACACGAACCGCAAAATGAGCTAGACTAAAACTGCTGACAGTCAGCTAACCACATGGTCCGTTCATCTGCTCATGCGCACCACATCACTCCCCCTTAGGCTTAGGGAATGATGCTAATGAGATGGTCTGGCAGGTGTAGGTCTCAGCACTGACGTTGTGGTCGCCGAACAGCTAATGGACTCGTCGTCCTGAACACGTAGTCCTTGCTGGTGTGGTGTCGGTAGAGGTGAGGGGAGGTGCAGGAGGTGGTGTGGCAGGCTGTGGTTGGGGCAAACTGTCCACATGAGCTGGCTTCAGACGATCAAGGGAAACGTTGTCTGTGTGACCATTCAGTTCCAGTGTAAAGTACTTGGAGTCCCGTTTTAGGACTTCAAATAGGGCGGTTTAAGAGGTTTGCGGACTGCGTCTGTGCGGACAAAGACATGGGCGCAAGTCGAAAGATGTTTGTGGACGTATGTGTATGGCTGTGACGTCGCTCTGGGTGGAACAGCTCTTAGTGTGCGCATGGCGGTTTTGAGGGTAGTGAGTAACGTTGGAACTGTCGCCAATTGCAGGTGAGGTGTCTTGAAGGAAAAATTCACCTGGTAGATGTTGTGTCCTCCCATACACTAGCTCTGCAGCGCTACATTGTAGGTCGGTCTTGAGGGCGGTACGGATCCCTAGGAGGACCAATGGAAGGTCTCAATCCAGTGCGAGGAGGATGAGTGGGCCTTGAGGGCAGATTTAAGTTGCCGGTGGAAACGTTCAATTATCCCGTTCATGATTGGGTCGTAGGCAGTTGTGCGGAGGTGCTTGCAGCCGAGGAGCTGGAGAAGTTTGGACCATAGCGGTGACTCAAACTGGCGGCCACAGTCGGTGGTTATCGTCGATGGCACCCCAAAACGTGCAATCCAACCGGAAGTGAACGTTAGAGCTAGTGTCTGCAGTCTGTCTGGCATCTGGAAGGCGTCAGGCCAGCGAGTGAAGCAATCGATACACGTGAGCAAGTAGAAGTGTTCGTGGGAAGGGGGAAGGGGGCCGACAATGTCGATATACATCAAATCTGGAATCGGGGGTTTTGAAGGTGGAAAATGGCGTTACTGTGTGGCGCTGACTCTTGGACCGTTGGCATGGTAGGCAAGTTCGGGACCATGCTCTGATATCTTTTCTTTCCTGGCCAAACAAATCGTGCAGCGATAAGATGGCGAATTGCTTGTTCCCCGGGATGAGACAGGGAGTGTAAGGCGTTGAAGACAGTGCGGCGAAGTGGAGAGGATACGAACGGGCGGGGTGTGCCTGTACTCGTATCGCAGGTGATGGTGGTTGAGGAAGCAGGGAGAGGCAGAGATTGCATTTTGCAGGGCCAGGAGTTCTGGGTCGGTTTAGTGAGCCTTTGCCAACACTTGGAGATCAACAGTTGGCAGATGTGTTGCATTGAGGGAACACACGACAGGCATTGCGGGAAAGGGCATTGGCGAGCAGATTGTGGTGCCCTGGAACGTGACGGCTATCGGTTGAGAATTGGACAATGTAGTCGAGGAGGCATATTGACGTGGCGTGTACTTGTCAGAGGCAGTTGAGAGGGCAAAGGTCAGTGGTTTGTGGTCGGTTGCAATATAAAATTCACGACCTTCCACAAAGTGTTTGATTGCCAGGTATATTCCCAAGAGTTCACGATCGAAAGTGCTGTAACGTATTTCTGCTGGTCGGAGCTTCTTTGAAAAGTATGCGATTGGTTGCCAGTCGCCATCGATCTGCTGTTGCAGGACTGCACCCACTGCCGTATCTGAGGCGTCTGTCATAATAGATGTCGGTACGAATGGCTTGGGGTGAGTAGGGTGGCGGTAGCGAGTACTGGCCTTCCCGTTTCCTGAGTAGGAGCAGGGAGGTGTGCATTTACAGGCCATGTCGCCGAAGCGAGCGTGGTACCAGCACATGGAGGTGGGAGTCGGGTGTGGAGGTGGTGACCGGGGTTGGAAGGGAGGACGGCGAGGAGAGGGGGAACGCGTCCTGGTGGATGTCTAGTGGGCGGAGACTCTTTCGCGGAGTTGGGATAGTTCTTAACAGAGTTCTTCAACCTCGCATGATGGCTCAGGTTGAGTGACACCTGAAACGTCAGGTGGGCCAGCTGCAATGATGTTGTCTCCGAGTTCCGCGAGCTGGTCGAGTGTTTTCGTGTCACCGAAGGAGGCTAATGCCATACGGACGTTGCCAGGGAGACGTTGGAGAAATAGCTCGCAAAGGAGTTCACGTCGGCACCGCCTCCCAGCAGTTGCTGCATGCGACGGAGAAGTTGCGTGGGTCTCTGATCTCCCAACTTTGTGGAGGTGTGTAACTGCTGCAGGCGCCGTTGTTCGGGGAGGGCTGTGCGCGTAACGAGTTGGCTTTTGAGCATGTCGTACGGTGTCACGTCTGGGATGCGGAGGATGAGGTCCCGGACCTGGGTAGCAAATTCGAGCGAGATAGATAGGCCACCACATACTCATACTTGGTTTTCTGTGAAGTTATGCCACAGGTGGAGACCTCAGCCTCAACTTGCGTGAACCACAAATCCGGGTCGGACTGCCAGAAGGGGGGTAGTTTGAGATTTAAGGCAGCCACGGCTCCTTCTTCGCGTTCGACAGACATTTAGCTCACGTTGTTGGTCACCAATGTCGTGTCATGATATTTAATATGACGACAATACACGTAGAGAGACGTACACGAACCGAAAAATGAGCTAGACTAAAACTGCTGACAGTTTTAGAGAGTTATGTAACCAGCTAACCATGTGGGCCGTTCGTCTGCTCATGCACACCACACATGTAACAAGTAAATAAAAAATTCTTCGAATTAAAAAGTGTGGAATATAGGGAAAGCAAGGAGACGAGACAGGGATGACCTAGTGAACATGATGCAGTAGTACAATGGATGATGGCTACATACTTTGAACTGACATCGCTTGCTCATGTAAAATTTCCTCCACACAAGCCCTATATTGTTGTGAAGTACGAGTGTGCTCCCTTGTGTGATGCACAGCTATGATTTATTTCATAAGCACATTAGACAGGTATACCATCTACTCGGTTTTCAGTTGTGACTGCATTGTGTGAAATCTATGACTTCTACATTTACTCAACTAACCAGTTTTACAATGCTGCGTTCTTGGCCATCTACATACAGAATCCTTTCACCATTGTCCTCGCACTTCACTAAACAAACAGTAAAGGTGGCAACAATATAGGGCTTGTGTGGAGGAAATTTTACATGAGCAAGCGATGTCAGTTCAAAGTATGTAGCCATCATCCATTGTATATACTACTGCATCATATACACTAGGTCATCCCTGTCTTGTCTCCTTGCTTTTTATGGCATCCCTATATTCCACACTTTTTTAATTGGAAGAATTTTTTTATTTACTTGTCTCCTTTTCTTTTTCTTACTGCATTCACATGCATGGTGTGCATATATATAAAAGGGGGATATTTTTGGGCACAAGCCCATAAAAAAGTAACATTAGTGGCCTTAACCATTGCCTCAGACGTTTTGTCGTCATTCACATTACACCAGTGCACCAAGTATGTGAGAGGACCCACCATAAGCAAGTTATAGGCACTGACACCGTTTAAAAGTCTTTTTTGCCTGAGGCTGTTTGTTGTTGTTTACAAGCTTGTAATTTCTGTTTCGATGAACTCTCACCATGGTACATCAGTGTACCAAGCTTTATTGTTAGGGGACCAACCATTAGCAAGTTAGAGGCACAAACACCATTTACAAGTATTTATTGCCTGAGGCTGTTTGTTGTTGTTTATAAACTTGTAGTTTCTGTTTCAATGAACTCTCATCATGGTACATCAGTGTACCAAGTTTCATTGTTTGAGGACCAACCATAAGCAAGTTAGAGGCACAAACACCATTTACAAGTTTTAATTGCCTGAGGCTGTTTGTTGTTGTTTACAAACTTGTAAATGTTTACATTTTGTTACTAATGATGGGTTGTATATGTGTACAAAGTTTTATCACACTGGGTATTAGCTTTACCTAGTTAGCACTGTTTATTTTTCTCTATCATATAATGTGTTGCCTGGGGCTATTTTTTTTTGTTTTTTGTTGTTGCAACATTGTTTACAAACAAATTAAAATTCTCTTGCACGACCTGTCATGGATTCCAATATCTGCGCAAAGTTTCATCTCCATATCTTACCTGGTTTTTGAGATACGCTATTTGAAACTTAACGACAACAACAACAACAACAACAACGAGAAGAATTTTTAAAACTAACTTTCTTGATTAAATCAAGTACCAATTATGCGATTTAAGCCATTTCTTGGATACATGCTCTTTGTGATGATAGGGATCAGTCTGATGTGTCAAAAGTTGGACCTGATTGAAACTGAAAGTGAAACATGAAAATCTCAAATGTATGGGCATAATGCAGGACAACCTGTGTCATCCCTATATACTAAGTACTACCGTACTTACTGATAATCCCAAACAGTACCTCAGCCTTTATCTTGGAGTTCCTGCTTGTTTTAGGTCATGTCCTTGTGTTTATGACGATTCATGATTCACACTGTATGGGTTCTACTGTTCATATGTATGTAATTATTCATTCTCAGGGCATTCCTGGACAAGATGGTAAACCAGGTTATCCTGGACTCCCAGGGAGACAGGGCCAGCCTGGGATGAAGGGAGATGATGGTGAGAAAGGAGATGATGGAATGGATGGAGACAAAGGATTCCCTGGAAAAGGAGGTCCAAAGGTTAGAAAATGGTGTGCTTGTTTTTAGAGCAATCTGACAATCACAATGAGAATTGAAATAGCAAAGGATTCCTGAATTCCTTGCCTATCGAAATTTCCAGTTAATAACCGTTGTCTCTTTTGAGCTCTTCTACTGCTCTGTACTTCACAGGGTATTCCGGGACGCAAAGGGCCACCTGGAGCGCCAGGAGAGGATGGAAGCATAGGAGAGGATGGAGAGGATGTATGTATATGCAAACTATTAAACTGAAGGGGCTGTGTACTTTATGGTGTTGTAGGGTGTACCAGGAGAGAATGGCACAAAGGGAGAGAAGGGTATTGGTGGAAGACAAGGAAGTCCAGGAGATGATGTGAGTCGACAACACAGTAGTTAGCATTCAGCACTCCAAAGTGAAAGCTCTATCATACTACCAACGTTGCCATTTTCAGGGTGATAAAGGAGACATGGGTCAAAAGGGAGACAACGGGACCATTGGAAGAACAGGACTCCCAGGAGAGAGAGTATGTTGATTTCTCATAAACTGTGTGCACAGACACAATTGGCTATTTTATGTGCCATTGTAGGGAGACATTGGAGATATGGGAAATAAAGGTGAAATGGGACAGAAAGGGATGATGGGAGATGAAGTAAGTGTATCAAATTAAACGTTGGGATAACATTCCACTGAGTTGCTTCTGGTGGACAGGGACAAAAAGGAATCAATGGGAGCCAGGGAGTAAAGGGAACAAAGGGACTAAAAGGAATCATTGGCATGAAGGCAAGAATTATTTGCTTGCTACGACTAAGTTTTGAGTCACGAAATTTGTTATTGGTTACCCAATGTCATAAGTTATGAACATGGGTTACGAGCTAAGAAAATGCTGACCAGCAGATTTCGTGACTCAAAACTCTGTCTTAACACGAAGAACCAACCACATGAGAGAAAACACAATAATGGACCATTTGGGTAATGTAGGGGGAGATGGGAATGAAAGGTGACGCAGGACCTTTTGGTGACAAAGGAGAACCAGGACCCAAGGTGAGAAGGAAAAACTAATTTTAGATTTAGGAAATGAGGCCGACCTTTGTGCAGGGAAACGTTGGCCCTACCGGAGCACCTGGACTTGTGGGTGACATGGGTATGACAGGCATGATGGGTCAAAAGGTGAGTATTAATTAATGGGGAGGGGCTTTTAAATTTTCCTATTAATCTCTCTCGTGCAGGGAGATGTTGGAGACACTGGCCAAGATGGAGATATGGGAGATAATGGAGAAATAGGAGACGTTGGTGACATTGGAGATCCTGTAAGTAAATGTCACCCACTCAGCTGTATATGAATGTTGTCTTTATTCGACTTTGTGTTCTTACATTGACCAGGGACCTAATGGTTTGGACGGTACTCCCGGCATGGACGGCAGAAACGGTACAAACGGAGGTGCCGGTTTCCCAGGAGATGATGTAAGCATGTTAATTTGGATTGGGCTATGAGTAGCTCGTGAGAAAAGCCACACAGGTATGTATTGATATCATGGTACCATGATCCTCTTTCAGGGTCCGAAAGGAACTGCTGGAAGAAATGGCACCGATGGAGAAATTGGAGATGAGGGGAAGATGGGTGCAAAGGTATAACAGACAGCAGACAGGCTAGGACTAAGCTGTGTTTGACTGTTCCATTGTGAATGTAGGGTGCCAAAGGAGGGATGGGAGACAGAGGTGACCCTGGGATAGAAGGGGACATAGGATCAACAGTAAGTGACTGGCAAATACACGATTCTTTAAAGCAATGGTTTAAGGTCCCAGTCACATGTACGTGTGATGTTGGTTCATATCAACTGCTTTCAACATGCTCATAATCATGTCAAAAAAGTGATTGATGTCGATCTCTTCCTGATTATTTTCTTCAGGGAGGCAGAGGAGAAATTGGTGAGATAGGTAACCAGGGTTCCGCTGGAGATTCTGGACCAGGCGTATGTGCATTACAAGTGACTGAAACTCTATAATCCACTACTGCGTCTGTGTGTCTGTGTGTAGGGCCCTATTGGTGCCAAAGGAGGGGAGGGTAACAGGGGCTCAGAAGGTCCAATGGGACCCAAGGTATAGTCTATCTTTGTTTTCGTGGTAGGTTTACTCTGCATTGCCCTCTAGGGTGTGGCGGGGCCCAAAGGAATAGCAGGTGAACAAGGTCCTACTGGAAAACCGGGAGACAAGGTGACCTCTTTAATACACACACGTTTTTTGTAACTTTGAAATATGGGTGTGTCACTAGTATGGACAGTTTTGAAAAAAACAGCCAACCTTAGTTTGTGTCATTGGTGTACCACTGTACTTGCAGTACGTGTCAAAAATGTGGCAGTGTTGTTGAGTGGTCATCTTTCTGCAGGGTGACAGCGGAGTAAATGGAATGAAAGGTATTGCGGGAGTCGATGGAAGATCTGGTGTCCCTGGACAAAAGGTGGGCATTGTTTCATTGCGAGATAAGGACATGTGTAGGAGATCCCTTGTTTATTTCCATAGGGAATGGAAGGTGCAACTGGTATGACGGGTGATCAGGGACAGACAGGTCGCGCAGGAGCCCTGGAGCTAATGTAAGACAAAAGCGCTTGCATGCTTTAATAAAGAAGAACTCACCTCAATTCTGCTACTGTGTATCATAGGGAGTGGATGGGGCAAAGGGTGGAGTTGGAGACATCGGGAACATGGGAAAGAAGGGTGAAAATGTAAGAATACAACTGACCAAGGAATGGCTGTATTACTCTATAACTGCTGGTTCATAGGGAACTGATGGAATGAAAGGAGAAGATGGTGATCCTGGTGTACCTGGCAGAAAGGGACCTCCCGGAATGACGGTCAGACATCAAATAGTTTTAGTTGCGATATAACACCAGTATGTGGGTGAAGAGAAAGTAAGTTATACTCTTTACCTGGTGTTGTTGCAGGGAGAGAAGGGTGACCTGGGCCCAAGGGGTCCACGGGGAATTGTTGGAGATAAGGGACTGCAGGGTGTGTCTGGCCCGCCTGGAGACGAGGGACCAACTGGAGATACGGTAGGTCAATGTAATTGTGTGGAAGCTGAATTGGCAGGGGTTGGGTCAGGGACCCCCACTTTCTCTCGGGTGTACCGAAATGAATGCTGTGCTAACAGGCAACCCCCAGTGACACTGTGTTCATATGCAGTAGGACTAGTACTACAGTGACACCTCTACATAAGGGACACCTTGGGGACATATGCAGTAGGACTAGTACCACAGTGACACCTCTACATAAGGGACACCTTGGGGACATATGCAGTAGGACTAGTACACAGTGACACCTCTACATAAGGGACACCTTGGGGACATATGCAGTAGGACTAGTACTACAGTGACACCTCTACATAAGGGACACCTTGGGGACATATGCAGTAGGACTAGTACCACAGTGACACCTCTACATAAGGGACACCTTGGGGACATATGCAGTAGGACTAGTACCACAGTGACACCTCTACATAAGGGACACCTTGGGGACATATGCAGTAGGACTAGTACTACAGTGACACCTCTACATAAGGGACACCTTGGGGACATATGCAGTAGGACTAGTACTACAGTGACACCTCTACATAAGGGACACCTTGGGGACATATGCAGTAGGACTAGTACTACAGTGACACCTCTACATAAGGGACACCTTGGGGACATATGCAGTAGGACTAGTACTACAGTGACACCTCTACATAAGGGACACCTTGGGGACATATGCAGTAGGACTAGTACCACAGTGACACCTCTACATAAGGGACACCTTGGGGACATATGCAGTAGGACTAGTACCACAGTGACACCTCTACATAAGGGACACCTTGGGGACATATGCAGTAGGACTAGTACCACAGTGACACCTCTACATAGGGACACCTTGGGGACATATGCAGTAGGACTAGTACCACAGTGACACCTCTACATAAGGGACACCTTGGGGACATATGCAGTAGGACTAGTACTACAGTGACACCTCTACATAAGGGACACCTTGGGGACATATGCAGTAGGACTAGTACTACTGTGACACCTCTACATAAGGGACACCTTAAGGGCCTTCTTCTGAGGCATCTGTCCGTCTGTCTGTCCGTCTGTTACCACGTTTTCTGCCACCACGCGCAACAAACAGGTAAAATAGCGACACCAACAGGTTCAGTGCTACAGTGGCTTGATTTTAAAAATGGTGATTTTCGTAAAAGTGCCGCGTTCAGAAGTTATGGCGTGAAAACCAAGTGAACAAGCCAATATGCTAATTAGCACTAGCTTACCTCGACCTGATCTGCTTGCTCTGTGTACCTCGGAGGCACAAGAAGTCACAACGAAGGGCGTGTATCGACTCCCGCATGCTATCTACTACTGTAGCTAGCCCGTGTCAGACTCTCCATGAGCTACTAGCAGGAGATCACGAGTAAACGCAGACTAATAAGCCCAGCCCATCAATTAGAGGTACCGCGCATGCGCAGTTCGCCGAGGGTTTGCACTTTAGTGCTTTTCATTACAGGTAGTATCAATAATGTATAGTATGGGGCAGATCCAAGTGTCCCTTATATAGGGAGGTGTTCTTTATTCAGAGGATCGTTTTTGGAGGTTTCACTGTAAATAGCGAAAACTGCATCTGAGGAGCAATGAGAGCTCTATCTTCTCTATGCACATGAATACATTGACCACACGTTCACACCCTAATCCACGTATTTTATCTTCCACCAGGGAGTGATTGGACCAGGAGGAGTTGTAGGACCAACGGGAATAGTGGGAATTGTTGGCATGGTCGGACCAAAGGCAAGATTCAATCACTTACAGATGTATCGCTTTGCTGCCTAGCAAGCTTTTCTGTCTAGCACTATTTTCTTCGGCTCATGTTATATTATTGTTCTGTTCAGGGAGAGGAAGGTTTTCCTGGTTACCCTGGCAAGCAGGGTCGTCCTGGTGACCCAGGGGAAGAGGGAGACGACGGGCAGAAGGGTGACAATGGACTCAAGGGCATGAAAGGAGACATGGGACACCCTGGTACGATTGCACATGTATTGCACTAGCCATAACAGTAGGAACAATTTCCAGGGAGAAACCTTTTGTTATTAAGTAGCATAATGAGCAAAAGAAAACCTTGGGTATTTTTCCGGTCTCATTATGAGGATTTCCCTGCCCCATAAATCTCCAACCAGCAAATAGCGCAACGTTTCTCAGTGTCTTTCTTCCTTGTGCTTCGTGCATGTTACAAACATGAAGCATGTTTTTGTTGTATGTCTTGTGGACCACTGCAGGGAAGCCAGGGACGCCGGGAACGAATGGAACTGATGGGGAAAAGGGAGAAGATGGAGAAAAAGGAGAAGTGGGGGATAAGGGGCTCATGGGGATGATGGGGGACGAAGGACTGGAAGGAGAGAACGGAACTACTGGAGAGCCTGTGAGTATATCTCTATCAGTTTGGCTGATTCTATACTAGGTCCATAAAGGTTAATGCAGTGTCCTGCTTTCATAGCTACCTAGTTTGGCAATGTCAGTTACCTTTTACAGTCCTGTGTGCTCTGTGTGTATCTTGGATGATAATGGACTTCTAAACCTCCTACCATGAAGAAAGCGTTACAGTAGGGGCAATACTACTACATACCTATCTCACATGCAGGGATTTGAGGGTCGTGCTGGTGTCCCTGGTCCTGACGGGGACGAGGGAATGAACGGCGACAGAGGAGCCAAGGGAGAGCCTGGCGTCCCCGGACGAGTGGGTGACCCCGGCACCCCTGGTATCCCTGGCATGAACGGAGCCCCTGGTGATATGGGTGACCCCGGGGATATGGGCTTCCCCGGCAAGACGGGGCCCAAGGGAATGAGGGGGCAGAAAGGAGAACCTGGACAGCCCGGAGAAGGTAAGGTTGAGAAATGGGAGGCACACGGTACGAAATTTCAGTGGCACACCCTCACCAGCACCCTTATCAGTGAATGAACCGAGTCTTCTGAATTGTGCGATTTTTTTATGTATCTGATGGTTGGGCACTGTCATCCATAAACATGAATCCACTGAGATTCGTGTTTGCTCATCAAAAATGCATTGCATTCATTTTAGTTAATTGGGTGCTTTACGTAACCTGCTTGCCCAACGCAAGCTAACTCGTGGTAGGCGTAAAAAATCATGAACTAACATCGTCTACAATGCAACATGGGAGATAAGCAACTGATGGGCACGGGCCCTATGCTGGATCTGCTACTAATTTTAATTTTTACACCTGCTAACACAAGGAACACACGATCAAACTAAGCCTTGAGTATACTCAAGTGCTATTTTAAAAGTGATGATAGATATTCAATTGTAGATGGACGTAATGGCACTAATGGAATCATTGGACCACCTGGAGAGAAGGGCAGCGGTGGTAGAACAGGAGTGCCTGGTGACCCTGGGGTCCCTGGGAAGACGGGCATGCCTGGACCCACCGGCCCACTTGGTGATGATGGGATCCCTGGAACTGACGGAGAGAATGGAACTGATGGGACACCCGGCAACAGAGGCGATATTGTAAGCCCTGACAGAGCTACAGTGGAACTTCTGATAAGGGAACCTCCGAGATAGGGATGACCTCTCTACAAAGGACGCTTGTATCAACTCCATGCTAATACTATTTGACCTCTGAGACCCTCTACAAGGGACAAAATTGTTGACCCCATAATGTCCCTTGTTCAGAGGTTCCACTGTGTATATTTTTAACTCTTTACTCCTGCTGTAATATCAGCATTTTACGTCATTTCTGTTGTGTGTAGGGTGACACGGGAGACAAAGGGATGGTGGGAGACCAGGGGCCACCAGGATCTCCTGACAGTCAGTTGCATTACACACTGCTATATATTGCTTACACCTGTGTCACCGGCAGTTGAGTACTCTTAACACACAGCCTTGTTCCCAGGCCCTCTGTGGCAGAGGAGGCCTAGTACACACTGTTGGTCCATGCACCGAATACATGTCACTGAAAATCGTTGGTGTGTCCAAACGTAGCATGAACACATGGCAATTCAGTCCTGTCAGCTGTACACTTTCGCTACTGTGAACAGTGTCTACCAGGCCTTCTCTCTCACGTATAAAGCCTGGGAATGGGGCTAACTGTTCAGCAGGTTTTTCCGTTCTAAGTAAGACATATTGCTACATCCTACAATGTCAGCTACAATTCCCTCCCGTGTGTACATGAACACATGCAGTGTAATAATATTTGTGTGGTAAGATTTATTTTCTGAGTTTGATTATGACAAGAACGAAATTTCACAAACAAAAAATCCACCACACGGTAATTCTCTGTTACTATTTGATTAACACGTCGATGGATTGCAGATGTTGACCCCGAAGATGGCCGTGGTATGCAAGGTGACAAAGGTGAAAAAGGCACTGTGGGGTTAAAGGGAATGAGAGGACCTAAAGGTGACAACGGAACAATTGGTGATGAGGGATACCAAGGACCTCCCGGGGATCAAGGTACGACGTTGTAATATCACCTGTGAATTTGTTACGATGCATCTTTCAGTTTTGGGTCATTAACCCTCGGCGCGCATGCACAGCGAGGGTTACGGTACATGGTTTGTAAGTGTTTCTGTCTGTTACCACGTTTTCTTGGACAACGCACAACGACACAACAAAACAGTGATACCAACAGGTTCATCGCTACACTGGCTTCATTTATAAAAAAGGTGATTTCATTTCATTTGCATTCAAAAGTTATGGCGTGAAAAGCAAGTGGACATGCCAATATGCAAATTAGAACAGGCTTACCTTGACCGGGTCCACTTGCTCTGTGTACCTATCTTGAAGGCACAAGAAGTCTCAACGGAAGGCGTGTATCGACTCCCGCATGCTATCTACTATTGTAGTTAGCCCGAAACAATTTGGCGGTCATTGTGTGCTGTACATTAATGTTTGCACAATCATGTAATTCTACGTAAATCCACCCACCACCGCACTGCCAAACTATTAATGCACTACAGGTGATAAGGGTGTGAATGGAAGTATGGGAATGACTGGAGACGAGGGACCAAAGGGGTTCCAGGGAGAGGAAGGAGACAAGGGTGTCAAAGGAGGAGTTGGAGTGAAAGGTTTGAGTCGTGCAACAAGACGCAAAATGGCTCAAATTGTTTTCATTTAGGTGAGAACGGCATGATTGGTGACGACGGATTCAGAGGGGAAAAGGGCACAAAGGGAGAAAAAGGAATCATTGGTATAGAGGGAGAAATGGGAGAGAAGGGAGTCAATGGGTCGATGGGGGACAAGGGGGAACAGGGTGACCCTGGAATAATGGGAGAGAAAGGTTTTGCCGGGAGAAAGGGGCCTCCTGGACCAGAGGGACCAATTGGAGGGAAACACGTAAGAACCCTTCTGGTCTAGTCTCTAGCAATTTTAGAAATGTGGCAATACTGTTTAATAGATCAACATCTATGAGACGTTTGACGATTTGATAGCTTCGTGTGATGAGAACGAGACTCCGCCCACTGATGGCTGCCTGGCCTTTGTCCGCAACACCCGATTCGTCTACATCCAGTTGCCAGGAGACACCTGTGACTGGGTGCCTTGGGTGAGTACCTTTCCAGGGCGTCACCAGAATATTACGCAAGCAACGTAGCTATACATATTGACTTTGTTGACAAGAATACTCTTTATGCTTGCAAACAGAAAAAAACAAATATAACGTAGCCAAACATTTTAACTGCACTGCAGTCCTCATCAGTGACATGAAAGTACATATACATGTGGCAATGCGTGCCATGTGTTTTTTGGAGCCAGGTAAAATTAATACTGCGTGCTCTATTTTCGTAGGAGGGTCCAATAAAACTACCTGGACCTCCAGGACCTCCAGGACTGATTGGACCCAAAGGAAAAATGGTGACAGTCTCTATCCTTTACCTTGTATGCCACCGTCCAACTGTCTTGCTGTTAATTTTGCAGGGAGTCAAGGGAATGGAGGGGGAGAAAGGTCAAAAGGGTATTGCCAACCTTGATGGAGGAGTGGGTCGAAAGGTAGCACCAATATCCTTCCTGTCCTCTCAGGGTAACTTTTGTAAACTTCTTCTGCTAGGGTCAGCAAGGAGACATGGGTCTTAAGGGGCTACAAGGAAGTAAGGGCCTGGAAGGAGACAAGGTATGTATTAACTTTTCTATGCCTAATGATGCTAATTAATGATAATTTCCTCAGGGTGACAAAGGAATCAGAGGTCCACCAGGTGACCAAGGAGAGAGAGGACCCGAGGGAGATATGGGAGACAAGGTTTGAACACATAAAAATACTTTTGCACAACTATCAACTGCAGTGGCTGTTTCAAAGTTATATACTCGGAGGGCAAGACCCAACAATTTTTCTTGATGGCCACACGTTTTAGGAGAAGGTTGGGGCAAGGTAGAGAGTGAGATTGAGGGAAAAGACAAAAAGTTAGAAAACTATGTTTTAAAGGCGGGTGGGCAAAATTGGCAAGCACAACATTTTGCAGGAGCAAACAGATAAAATGCACATGCAAAAAACAACTACCTTTTCATAAAGCAAATTCGCATCTCCTCTTTGACACACTTAATACAACTTCCTCTTCAAGTAAACAAGGCATAGATCGAACGAATATCCAACGATTGATACCTGATGTTTTATAGGGTCCTAAAGGACGAGTTGGCTTTGATGGAAGCGACGGAACTCCTGGTGACAAAGGTCAAAAAGGAGAAATTGGTCCCATAGGAGACAAAGGAAAAGAGGTAAGTAGAGTTACGTAGTTACGTAACTAGCCTGCATTATTAATCAATTCTCTTTCAGGGAGAACAAGGTCCTCAAGGTGTTAAGGGTGTAAAGGGAGAAGAGGGAGGTCCAGGGTTGATTGGTAACAAAGGAAAGAAGGTTAGTCAATTCTAAATCACGTGAAAAAAGGCTACAAAATGCTCTTAAATGCACAGGGAGACCAAGGAGATCAGGGTCAGAAAGGGGACATGGGGGACAAGGGGAACAAAGGTGAACAGGTGAGACCTACATAGCATAATCTTCATAGTTGCACGTGGAACATCTGTGATCATTTGCTTGTAGGGAGACGACGGTATGCAAGGTCCTCGGGGAGACAAAGGAGAGATTGGGTCAGGAGGAGACGATGGCCCTACGGTACGTTTAAAACTTACCACTTGACAGCAAAGTTTGCATCTGCTATACTTGGCATCTAAACAGGGAGATACAGGTCCTCTAGGAGAGAAGGGATATCCTGGTAGAGATGGAGATCATGGAGACCCTGGTCCTGAGGGACCCACCGTACGTTTCTTTAGTCGAGCTACTGTGTGATAATGAATACTGCGGTTACGTATGTTGCAGGGTCCTGCAGGCCCTGTTGGCCCCACTGGTCCCCCAGGTTCTATAGGAGAGGATGGAAAACTGGTAAAAAGAATGATGTCAAGTATCTAAGAGTGTTTCTGTCACTGACCACAGGGAGAACCAGGTATTAATGGAACAGATGGTGACATGGGAGAAAAGGGAATCAATGGAAGACAAGGCAGGCCTGTAAGTTGAGAGTAAGTTTTTATGTGACGGCATTAGTCTAGATAAGAAAATCGTTGCCATTTGACTGACTAGGTGCACTTACCAACAGCTTGGTGAGTGAGTGTGTCTCATGTGTTTTTATGGTAGGGAAAGCCTGGTAGAGATGGCTATGACGGTCGCAATGGAACAGACGGACTTGTTGGAGCAGATGGAAAGAAGGTATGCATATATTTGTGTGTTTTTCACTCGTGACTGTTACACATCTGCATATCTGTAGGGCATCACAGGCGAGAAAGGATACTCTGGAAGGAAAGGTGTGAGAGGCCGAATTGGAGAACCCGGAGAATTTGTAAGACATATAGCACTTCATATGTACTTGGTACCAATTGATACATGTGCTCTTTTCTGTGGTAATCCCTCAGGGTGACCCGGGCCTGCCTGGAGATGAAGGTCCTACTGGTACAACCGGACCTAGAGGACCCAAAGGACACCCAGTGAGCTCCTACCAATTGGTTCATTTCGACTGTCCTTACCCACGAGTCTGTGTGACATACAGGCACAAGATGGTGTGAAGGGAGCCATGGGGGAGAAAGGCAGACTGGGCATTACCGGGGAAGATGGAAAAAAAGTAATACTTTTTAAGAGTAGCCATTTTGTGAGTATTTAATGTTATTAGACATTTTTCTAATGCATGTGAGAGCGCATGCCCTCAACATATGGCGAAAGTGGAGTATAGTAACAGTACGGTTGACCTACTCATAATATGGTGTTTGATAGGGAGTGAAAGGAATGATGGGTGACAAGGGACTTGTGGGATTCCCTGGAGATCTAGGGCCAATGGGAGAGAAGGTATGTTGATAAACTAACCAATATGTGGCTCCCTTTGTGTATTTGTGACATGCTTATACATGCCACCATAATAATTATTATTTGCCTGTTTTCTTGTTATCTAGGGCATAACGGGACAAATGGGATTTGATGGCGATGTTGGAAGCACAGGCATTGTAGGAGAAAAGGTGAAGACGCAATTGTAGAAAAGCAAACTGACACACAAAGTTTCACTGCAGGGTATGATGGGTGATGTGGGTGATACCGGCATGGATGGTGATATGGGACGGAGTGGCAGTGTTGGAGACAAGGTAACAAATGATGATAATAGCCTTGCTATCTGATTATTGTGCTCTGCACACATTCAGGGTATGATGGGTCCGAAAGGTGTGATTGGCGTCAAGGGACAAAAGGGAGAAGTTGGGGAAGTGGTAAGTCTTGCAGTTGGTGCATCTCTTAACCCCTATTTAGCTCTTTACTATTGTGTACGTTGGTATATTATGTATAGAATCGTGTAGAAATTGATTATGTGCTTGTGTGAATCTGTGTTTGGTTGCATCGTGGTGTGTAGGGATCTGGAGGAGACACTGGATTCCGAGGAGAGAAAGGAGACAATGGTACAGTCGGTGACAAAGGAGACAAGGTATTATCACGACCTCATAGCACGCTTACTGGCACCTGAGAGTAACTTGTAATGTGTTACAGGGTATGAACGGAGATGATGGGATGAAGGGAGAAAAGGGACATCCTGGGTCAAAGGGACCGAATGGCAAGAAAGGATCACCTGTGAGTTTACGTCAGAGTTGCTAGATGTACTAACTAGCCATATTTCCTTTTTGTTCAGGGCGTAAGTGGCACTGATGGTGTGGATGGAACAGACGGCGTTCCTGGCACTAATGGACCACGAGGTCTGAAAGGAGAAATGGTGAGACAACTGCGTTCATCATTCCTACAGTGTGTGTATGTTGTGTGTTGGTGTGCATTACAGGGTCCAGCAGGCACACCTGGTGATGATGGTGTGGATGGAGATAAAGGAGCCATGGGCAAAGAAGGAGAACTTGTGAGTGACAACCACTGTACTCTAGCATTGGCAATTCATGTGCGTCAAGATTTCACATTAATTAGCAACATACTGTCTTTGGGAGTGCAAGTTGTGCAGGAATTCATTCTGCTGAGAAATTTAGTTGGTGCTTCCTTCAGCTTATGAAAACCACCCATTATATTTTTTGGTGCCACTCTGGAGACGAGGAGGGAATGCGTCTCGTTCCAGGTGACAGTCTGGGTGCCACTCTGGAGACGAGGAGGGAATGCATCTCGTTCCAGGTGACAGTCTGGGTGCCACTCTGGAGACGAGGAGGGAATGCGTCTCGTTCCAGGTGACAGTCTGGGTGCCACTCTGGAGACGAGGAGGGAATGCGTCTCGTTCCAGGTGACAGTCTGGGTGCCACTCTGGAGACGAGGAGGGAATGCGTCTCGTTCCAGGTGACAGTCTGAGTGCCACTCTGGAGACGAGGATAGGCTGTCCCTGAAAGCCATAGGCATGTATAGGGAGGGGTATAGGTTGTTAGATAGGTGCTGCCCCAAACATTTAGGGTCCGGCTTTAGTGAGCTTACTTGGTTGTGAATTATAGTGGAGCTCCTGCTAGTGCTGCTGCGACGCCGTTGGTCTCGCTGCTCGGCAGGTGGATGTAGCGCCGGTAGCAGTCGCTGCTCCAGCGGCCCAGGGCTTGGATCCTCCAATCTGGAATGCCAGCTGCGGCTGCTGCTGAGGCAGCCCCTATGCGGAAGGAGTGGGAGGAGTACCGCTGTGACTCGGCTCCGCACCGCGAGGCCAGGTCTCTGATTAGGTGCTGCCCCAAACATTTAGGGTCCGGCTTTAGTGAGCTTACTTGGTTGTGAATTATAGTGGAGCTCCTGCTAGTGCTGCTGCGACGCCGTTGGTCTCGCTGCTCGGCAGGTGGATGTAGCGCCGGTAGCAGTCGCTGCTCCAGCGGCCCAGGGCTTGGATCCTCCAATCTGGAATGCCAGCTGCGGCTGCTGCTGAGGCAGCCCCTATGCGGAAGGAGTGGGAGGAGTACCGCTGTGACTCGGCTCCGCACCGCGAGGCCAAGGTCTCTGATTAGTTGTTGAGTCTCTGGCGTGTGAGAGCAGCTGTCTGGAGGCGGAACAGAGTACGTTCTGTGGGGCCCTGGGTCGCTAGGTAGGAATCCAGGGCAGTGACTGCACAGAGGGACGGGGTCGCCAGATGGGAGCACTGTGACAACAGCTCCAGAGCGGAACGGGTCCGTCTTGGACTGTTTGATGTGCACCTGGAACCCGTCCGCTGTCCTGTGCAGGTCCCAT